>PGFW01001780.1:8646-19294 GCA_003123925.1 Haematobia irritans
GATTGTCTTTCAGATCATTCATAGATTGATTTCAAAATTCCAGCTGATGCGAAAAAATCCGACAACTTTTGAATACTTATTCATCTCTTATTGTTTTAAGTCCTAAAATACTTTAGTGCCTGGCTGCTTTCCCAGTCTTATCTTAGACTGGGTATTTCATATCGTTTGTTAATTATTAAAAAATATTTACATATGATTGCGGTCAACGCGGTTTTATATCTTTAATAAACGCATAAAGGCAGATCGCCAGTAAATATTGTAGCAAAAAAAAATAAAATATCTTTATTCACATTCTCTTCAGTTTCTTCAATCATTGAACAATATCTATATCGGGTTTTAGGACAGTAATTCCTAAGCTATGATTCGTGTGCCAGTGTATCTCATGTTAATTTTCTATGCTAATCTCATATCATCCACAAGACAAACATGCAACACCGAAGAACCTCAATGCATCCAGTCATGTTGCAATTCAACAGATTTCCATCGCATAAATCCGGCAAAATGTCAACTGATATGGAAATACTTTAATCTGTCGCTTGATTCAAAATTGACTCGATTTAATGGCAACCACCGATATATGAAACTTATGGTGAAGTTTTGGCATGACGTTAATGTACCATGTTTGAAATCAGATGATTTGGAAATATCTTGGCGAGTTACAAATAAATTTAATGGCACAGAAGTGAGTTTTACGATAACTGAAACGTGATTAATGATGGGTTTGATATATTCATGACGTAATGAGTTTACAATCTAAGAAACATTCGGTTTCGGTCCAAATAATATCAATGATTCAATTCCATTCGACTTCTTACATTTTGATATCTGTGCAATATGTACTTCTCTAAATATAAGCCCAGACAGCATTATGCCTTCTCATCAAGAAAAGAATATAGATCAGTATGTTTAATAGAGTACTGAGGCGACTGAGAAGGCTTATAAATGATGGCTGTTATGCAGATGAGCGGTATGCTCGAAATGGGCTCTGATCCGTCCGTTAAACATTGGTGAAGAGGAAGTGCAATATACAGACGAGTTCAATACACATGTTGTCTTTCCACAACCGGGCCAATAAGGTTACGTGTAGTGGCAAACCGTTACCTCATTTTATAGCCGAGTCAGAACGGCGTTTCCGATTGAGGTGAAACCACTGTGAAACACTCAGAAATGTCACCAGCATTGCGGAGAGGGAATTGAACCCATAACCCTTTGCTAACAATTACAGCACTGTTTCTCCTGTCTGATCTCTATAAGCATCTCCCCTCGGTCTCGCTAACCGCAATAAGGTTCGTATAGTGGCGGCCCATTACCTTCTTTTTATAGTCGAGTCCGAACGGCGTTTCATATTGAGGTGAAACCACTTTGAAGCACTCAGAAATGGTCCACCCTTTGCATGCCCAAAGGGCCGACGTGCTAACAATTAACCACGGTGGCTCCTGCCTTCTCTATAAGCATCTCCCTCTGTCTCACTACCGCTACAAGGCTATTTACTGCTGTCAGATTCAAAAGAATGATCACTGGAGGAATCTTACACACATCAAACTGAGGTACAAGTGTTGCTTTTTTATAGTTCGAATTGGGCAAAACTAGTGTTACAACCTGCAACTGATATCGTAAATATTTTTGGCGATTATTTTTACAACTTCGATGTGGATTAACTCATTAACATACATCGATGAGCTTAATTCAACTTTCTTGCGATGAAGCTCCGTCAAAGACCTGTGTTTATTCACTCCTAGACGAATTTCGTGAAAGTCGTCCAAAATCAGTTCTTGTTGCGCAAACCATTGATGCTGTTGGCAAGTGATATTGCAAATCGTCGCGAGACAACCTAAATCATTAAACGGGACCAACATACATTCAATATTGCATGAACATTAGACTGTCAAAAAACATCTATTCACGTTGGATTTCACACAATTTGTCAATCACTCAAAAAAAAAAAAAAGACTCGTGTCGATTGAGTCGGAAGAAATGCTCTAAAGGTACGATCGCGACTTCGAAACTCGTGACCATTGTTCAGTTAGGGGTTGTTTTTTATTTTGGGACAAAGGATTTAGATGGGGATAAAGTAGTAATTTGGGATTTTTCTGGAGATATTTTGCGCCTTTCAATACCAAAGTATTAAATTTGTTCTAGAAAGTGGAAGAGTGACGAACAATAAGACGCAATTTTTTTTGTCTAAATCTTTCTGACATCACAACTTCATAACGTTATATGCAATTTTTCTTATCCGAAACGAACGCTTTTATTCCACTGAAACGCCAAAAGTAGCTGTTTTCTTGTAGTTTCATTTCGCTTTTGTTAAAAAAATTACGCTATTTCTCTTCTAAATGGTTTCAATAAAACATAGTTAACTTCTCAAGAAAAAAACTTTCAAAGTGTAGACATAAATTTGGATAGTTTGTTTTTTCAACAAAAAAACTGAGGATTTTTTCTCGTGGTTGGGGATATTTTTTTCACTTTGGGGATCTAGGGATTTGGCTGGGGATAACGATTTTTCTGGGGATATTTCCACCTTCAATCACATAGTATTAAATTTGTTATAAAAAGTGTAAAAGAGAAATACAATAAGGCTTATGGGCTAAACCGCGTTCATATCGCAGCCGCAGATTTATGCTTAAATATTTGAAGAAGACCCACTTCGTTTGGGTACCAATCTAACCGGTTTTAAAACGTCTATTACGTGCTAAGAAATGTATCTGCAGTTTCATTTCGCTTTCGTTTTTAAAAATGTGAATAACTTAATTTAATGCCAAAAGTTTTAATTAAAACATGCCCGCCATGTTTTCCGAATTCGCCAAAATTTGTCTTAACCACTATTTTGCCAACTACAAGATATAATAACTACGAAAATTTTCTACACACTGTTCACGGCCAGAATGAAGAATATGATCACCTCAAAACATATTTAAGAGGCAAAAATGTATTTTTGGTGGTGACCATGTAAACATCGTTTAGCAACCATGTTATTTTCTCGGAAATCAGTATCTGATTTCGGCAGAAAAGGTTATATTTGACTGAGAAAATAACATTTTTAGTGACAAACATGTTACAATGGTCATCAAATACAAAAATAACCATTTCTGCTCTGAAAGCATGTTTTGAGGTGATCATCATTCCTTCTCTGCGTCGTTCTTATGGATAAGGAAATTATATTGGGAGATTTTTTTTTGCCAAAAAGCATGTCACTTTAAGTGATAAAATTCGTCGATAAAATTGTATATTGAAGATACTAATATCTTTTGCCGATTTTATTAATTCTACAAAGAATAAGAAGACGCCAGATCATCAGGCTTTATTACTACCCTCCCACCATAGACTGTGGGCGTATAGTTAAAACTTGTGTTCATTCGTTTGTGACACAGTCGAAATATTCTCTAAGACCCCATAAAGTATATATATTTCTGTCGTGGTGAAATTCTGAGTCGATCTGAGAATGTCCGTCCGTCTCTGTTGAAATCATCGGCTAACTTCCGAACGAAACAAGCTATCGACATTGAAACTTGCGCACAAGTAAGTTGTTATTAATGCTGGATCAGGATGGTATTTGCAAATGGGCCATATCGGTCCACTTTTACGTATAGCCCCCAATAAACGGACCCCCAAAATGCTTGGATCCCTCAAAAAAAGCAATTATTCATCGCAGATCCGCTGAAATTTGGAACATGGTGTTTAGTATATGATCTCTAACAATCCATGCAAAAAGTTGGTCACCTATCGGTCCAAATTATATATAGCCCTATATAAACCGATCCCGATTTGGCTTTCGGAGCCTCTAAGAGAAAGCAAATTTTATCCGATCGGCTGAAATTTGGTAGCAAATATGTCTCTAGGCAAAGCATGCAAAAATTGTCCACATCTGTCCATAATTATATATACCCCCATATAAACCTATCCCCAGATTTGTCTTGCGGAGACTTGAAGAGAAAATCATCGATTCAGTTGAAATTTGGTACGATTGTTAGTATATCGCTTCTATAACGCGAATGCAAAAAATTGTCACAATCTGCTCCATAATTTATATATAACACCCCCATATAAACGATCCCCCGATTTGGCTGCGGAGCCTCTAAGAGAACAAATTCAATCCGATCCGGTGAAATTTGGTACAGTGTTAGTATATGTGGTCTCTAAGACCATGCAGGAAATTGGTTACATATCAGTCCATAATTTATAGATATATGCCCCATATTAAACCATCCCCAGATTTGCTCCTGGGAGCCTCTTGGAGAAGCAAAATTCATCTGATTCGGTTGAACATTTGTACGTGCATGTTAGTATATGATATTTAACAAACGATGCCCAAAAAGTGCGTCCATAAGTCCATAATATATAGCCCCCATATAAACCGAACCCCAGATTTGGTTTGGAGCCTCTTGGAAGAAGCAATTTCATCCGAGCCAGTTGAAATTTGGTACATTGTGCTAAGTATATGTCCGTTAACAACCATGCCTATACTGGTGCCATATCGGTCTGTAGTTATATAACCCTCACATAAATAGTGATCCCCAATCACACAAAAATTTGTCCATATCAAGTTCATAATTGTATATAGCCCCCATATAAGCGAGCCCCCATATTTCAATTCTGGCTCTCTACGTACCGTGCAAAAGTTCCATATCGATTCGTAATTATTTGTAGACTTACCTATACATACCTTTTTTGGTCTAATATATACCACGTATGGACTAACTTACACATGTTTAGAAACGATTTAAGATAACACAACCCAAGAATTCGATTGTATATGATAGTCTTTTCGTAGAAGTTCTTACAGCAATCCATGTGGAGGTACATAAGATTCGGCCATGGCCGAACTTACGGCCATATATACTTGTTTTTTTTTTTAAGTCCACATATAGCTTCCCGAAATTGTTTTTCTAAGACTACAAAAATAGCCTCGGATCAACATAGAATGCTTCCTTTGAATTTGCGATACTCAACATACATGGCCACATTTTCTCTAGATATTTAATAATAACAGGTAAGGAGAATTTTAGGGTTACATTTAAATTTACATCACACACTGTTTTCTTCTCAGTGTTAACCAGATTTCTCATTTTTACTTCTAATTGCACACTATATCATATATTTTCCAAAAGGACCTTTAGAGACAATATGCGTTCTGAAAATATTTATATTGGTATCTTAACATCATTAGTTGTGGACACACTTCAATGAGTAACCTATGTCTAATATTAATTTGAATTCATAGACACATTTAAAAATGCTGAATCATATATATGTAAGATAAATATGGTTTAATTTTATATAAAAAAAATCTAAATTACTTTAAATTGAAATTTGTATAGTTTTCTTTCTGCTCCTACTTCTTATGGTTACATTTCTATGGATGAGCGTAATTTTCTTCGAAATTTGGAGAAGCAAATTCAATGGGATTGCATTCTGTCGAGTCTTGATTTGTGACAAAAGGCGTTATACAATTTATGCCATATACGTTTGAGAGTACACCAATACCATTTATGTGTTGTACAATTTTAACCACAAGTAAAGTTGCTTGGGTTTTATTTGGTTTAAAAAAATTAAAAAAATAACAAGTATATACCGGCCGTAATTTCGGCCAGGCGAATCTTTATGTACCCCTCCACATGGATTTGCGTGGAAAACTTCTACGAAAGACTGTCATCAAAAAAATTTTAACTCAACAGGGTTGTTAGAGTATCAAATACTACCACCCACGTACCAAAATTTTCAACCAGACGGATGAATTTTTGTTCTCCAAAAGGCAGCCGAGGCAAATCTGGGGGATCGGTTTATATGGGACTATTATACTATATGAACTGATAGAACAATTCCTGCATGTGTGCCGATTACCTATACTTACATCACTACCAAATTTCAACCCGTAATGGGAAGGGGGGGGGAAAAAAATTGCTCTTCCAAGTGCTCCTTGAGTCAATCTGGGGATCGGTTTATATGGGGCCTATATATAATTATGACGATATTCGACAATTTTTGCATGGGTTTGGAAGGCCATATATTAACATCACCGTACCAAATTTCAACAAGATCAGGATATAATTTTTGTCTTCCAAGAGGCTCCGCGAGGTTCAATATCCTGTGAGTCGGTTTATATGGGCCTACATATAATTAATGACCATATGGACCAATTTTTGCATGGTTGTTAGAGGACCATATAACTAAAACACCATGTACCAAATTTCAGACGGAAATCGCGATGAAATTTTGCTTCTCGTTTAGAGCTCCGCCAAGCCAAATCGAGGATCGTTTTATATGGCTGCTATATATAATTATAGACCGAGTGCGACCAATTTTGCATGGTGTTAGATACCATATACTTACACCATTACCAAATTTCAATCAGAATCACATAAAGTTTGGTCTCCAAGCAGGCTCCGGACGTCATAAATCGGGTGCGTCTGTTTATATGGGCTTATATATAATTATAGACCGATATGGACAATTTTCGCATGGTTTTAGCAGACTATATACTAACACCATTGTACCAAAATTTCAGCCGGATCGATGAAATTGCTCTCTTAGAGGACACTCCGCCAAGCCAAATCGGGGATCGGTTATATGAGGCTATATATAATTATGACCGACGATGGACCAATTTTCGCATTGTGGTTAGAGACCAATATACCTACATCATGTATCCAAATTTCAGCCGATCGCGATGAAAATTGCTGTTCTTAAAGGCTCCGCCAAGCCAAATCGGTGGGACGCGTTTATATGGGGCCTATTATAGTAATTATGACTATAGGTTAGGTTAGGTGCAGCCCTGATATTTCAGGCCTCACTTAGACTATTCAGTCCATGGATACCACATTGCGTGAAATTCTCTCTTATCATGAGTGCTGCCCGATTCCATGTTAAGCTCAATGAACAATGGACCTCCTTTTTATACCGAGTCCCGAACCGCCCCCCGTTTTTTCCAACATTGCAGTTGAAAAACCACTTAGAGGAGCTTTGAAACCCTCAGAATGTCACCTGCATTACTGAGGTGGAATAATCCACCGCTGAAAAACTTTTTGGTGTCCTCACGCGGTTCGAAGCAGAATCGAACCCACGACCTTGTTATGCAAGGCGGACATGCTAACCAGTTTCCACCACAGGTGGGCTCCGGGATCCGATATAAGACCAATTTTTACAGCGGTTGTTAGAGACCATTATACTAACACCATACCAAATTTCAAGCCGGACGATGAAATTTCTTCTCTTAGAGGCCTCGCAAGCACATTTTGGGGCTCCGTTATACTGGGTATACGTAAAAGTGACCGCATTATGGCCCATTTGCAATACCAATCCGACCTACATCAATAATACAAACTACTTGTGCCGAGGTTTTCAAAAGTCGATAGCTTGTTTCGTTCGCGGAAGTTAGCGTGATTTCAACAGACGGACTGAACGGGACGACGTGACATGCCTCAGACCCGACTCAAATTTCACCACGACCAGAATATATATACTTTATGGGCTCTAGACAATATTTCGATCGTGTTACAAATCTGAATGACAAAGTAATATACCCCCATCCTTATTGCGAGCGATAATAGAATATAAACATAATAAATAAATAATAATAATATAATTAACTACCATTTTTTTTTGCGCAATCACAACGCTATGAATCTGCACCCAACAAAGGCACATGATCACCTCAAAACATGTTTCAAACTCAATAATGTTACTTTTTTCATGGGGAACATGTAACATATTTGTCACAGGCTTTTTATTTTCTTGTATATCGGTGAGCCTGTACATTTTGAGAAAACAATATTTTGTCAGAAGCATCTTCTCCCGTGAAAAGTAACATTATGAGTTGAAACATGTTTGAGCGTGACTGCAATTCCATGTAATTTTTTTCATCTGCATTATTATTAGTTATTATTTTTAAACCATTTTTTTTTTGTCTTAATTAATTTACAGGTAAGATTGTTCATTGGCCACCAATTGTTCAGTAATTGTGTTTTTTAGCTTGCTTTCACTTCATGAATTGACATATAAAATCTGTTAAATAAACTCGTTTTAATGTGGGCCAAAAGCGAGGACAGCGATGAAATCTGCAACAAACCGTGAGATTCTTAGCTTTATGGAGTTTTTAACATTAATATTTCTATTCTGGATTATTATCCAAATTTTTCAGTGCAACCCATTATTTTTGAGTTATATTTTCATGATGGGTATTCAAGGATATTATTTTTTCTATGGTATTTTTTCAAAAATATCAAATTGTTTTACTACAATTTTATTCAAATATTATTTTTTACTATCACTGCGAGCCCCATTATATTATTTAAGTTATTGTGTTGAAACGTCAATTTTGGAATATTGTCAAAAACAGTCGTGAATCAATAGCAATACACATTTTAATAGAAACATTAATAGTAATTTTTTTTGAAACCATTATTAGAATTGCCAAAAATTTCTATAAGACCTTGTTCTACCACATGGAAACGTCTACCACCTTGCAATTAAAATTCGCAATGATTCGATTTTTAAAATATTATATTAGAACAAATGTAATAAACACGAATAAAAAACTAGAGCACAATATGTGAACGTACCACACCAAATATATCTAATTCTGAGACTTGCTAAAATAAAAAAAATTGCCATTTGTTGGATGGAAAGTCATAAACGACACAAAAATAAAGTTTACTTGGTTCAAATATGTTCACCTTAAGGATTTTGGTATTGATTCCGAGCCAAAGAAGCTGCTTCTTTAAAATGAAGACATTTTGCAGGGGCCTATTTAGCTTTAAGTTTACGCTTTATAAAATTCAAATTGGGATATAGGTATATTTAATTTATCTAATATTTGTTCTCTTTTTGCATTATATTAACGAATTATTTTCTCTGTAAAATATAAATGTCAGTTTAAAAACTCATAAATTTGTAACCAGAACTTGAGGACAACAATTTTTTCCTTAATTTCAAACATAACTTTAAATCAATAGTGCAAAAACCTCCAACAAGCCTTAAATATGGTCCCCACTGCAAATAATTGACAGAAATCAAAAAAGAATCCGTCGCCACAACCGAACCAGAAAAACATATCTTAGCTCATATTGGATATATAACATCATGTAGATTATGTCCCAAGAACCGTATTCAGATATTTGAAAATGCGTTCTTAGAAAACAATGCTATTGACACTCATTTTGAGGCAAGATATTGCCTAGTTGACTATATCCTTAGTCTTAAATCAAAGCATTCATCATCTCAGGTTATTTAACCTTTCCGACCTATAGCCGATCCACGTGCATAGAATTACCTAATTTTTGAATTCTTAATTTATGTCTGACATAGAACATTTAATTATTACAGTTCGTTCAGCTTCATCCTCTATCCTGTTTTCATATACGCACAATTGTATGCAGTCCGCTTAATCCCACAATAAAAAAAAGCAATCTTTTTTGTGAAACAATTGATATTCCATATATATTCAATTTTCAGCTGTGTATTTACGAAACTATTTTCGTTTTTTTACTTAGACATAATAGTATACTTTACATTTTGAACAATATTACGCTTTCTTTGATTGACATCCGCACAAGTCCGGCAGCAGTCTTGCTTGAGACAAACATGCTCAGAGGCCAGTGTTGGATCCATCAAGTCTTTTGTCTTGCGTGTCGCCTGTTCATGGACGAATTTTTGTACCATTCTGGGTTCTCCGTCGTTCATTCTTCGCTTCATATTCACATATATTTTGTTTTTTTTTATATACATACTAGTTTTTACCCTACGTGCCATTTTAAAACTCAACAACATGAGTATTTTCGGAGGTTGCGAATTTATTTTGCCAACGATCAATGAAAATATAAAAACTTTTAAAGTCCATTTTCGAGTTTTAAAAACATACCTGTATCATTCCATTAAGTCGATCGCAATCATAAACGCCGCCCATAGACTTGTAATCCCTGACATATCCTTGAGCATGAACCTTCCACATAACACCTTTTCTCTTTTTCTTTCCAGACTTTTCACTTGTTCAAACTGGCACACCCGTAAACTGAAGATGCCCAAGAATTACCGACTTGCATCCTTCCACTGCACTCAAGACAATATTGTCTTCACTATGAACAAAATTCCTCCATGTCCACCTTCTCTTTCATGTGTTTCTCATTCGTTGAAATGCAAGTTTGTTTATTCTATTCCTCGATATATTGTTCCATTAGCATAGATTTCCACGTTCCAACAGACGTTTAGTACTGGTATTGTTCGCTTAAAACAACCGTCACAAAACCAGTTTGAACCTTCAGCGAAGGTTTCACCAAAAGCAAACCAAAGCCTATTCCTATGGCCTAAAGTTCGGCCATGGAAGTGGTTAGTCTTGCCTGATAAAGCCATCGCAAGGAGCGATACCAAAAAATTTTTTCATTTACACCCTACTGATGCTCCCAGCACCTTTTATATGCTCCCCATACTCGGCAAGATAGTTACCTGTTTGCTGTACTCCTACTTTTTCAAACAAACTCAATCATTGAAATATACGGGAAAAAAAATAATTTTCAATAAGAAACTTTATAGGTGTGTTTGTGTCCACAGTTTCATACAAAAGCAGCTGCTTTCCAATCAGAATCGCAAACGGTCTTTTCTCCAAATAAACAACGTAGCATGTAGTGTGACCTTCATCTGCTGTGTATTTCTCTCTGCG
>PGFW01001783.1:563-11487 GCA_003123925.1 Haematobia irritans
TTCACGGAATTGTATTTCTGGCCAGTTGCCCAATAAGACCGTCCTGTACCACATAACCACCATTCAATCGCTATCCACGGAATCTTCTTCTATTTGTGGCTTAATTGGTAGCGGGTGGATGGATCGCACAATGCCTGGATATCTGGAATGTGGAATGAAATTTCATAAAAACGAATTACAAAGTGATTAAATCGTAAACGAATTAAACAAAATATACGTGGCGTCCTCAGCCATGTTTTAGACAAAACAAAGTTCGTTTCTCGATTTGCTTTTCGCTGTAAGGAAAGTGTATTTGGAAAGAAAAGTATATACTTTTTGTCGATAACGTTTATTCTTTTCCACGGATGTAAAAAACAATTTCATAAAGACAAACGCAAAAAAAAACATTGTATTTTCTTGCTAATTGACATTTTCCCTCACATCTTTCATCACATCACGACGGTTTTTAATTCATAAACACCTTTTCTCTGTATTTACCAACCAATGTCGAAGAAATTTAGCGGATTTTTGTAAATTTTTAAAATTTTTTTACCTTTCGCACCTGGACGGGAGAATCGAAAACGCCGGACCATTGCACTTTGTAGCCAAGGGCACTACCACGAGTATGATTACCTGTTATGGTCATCAATAGAATAAATATCGCATATAAGTTATATTTATTAGCATGCTTGCAGGCGCCACGAACCGAATAACTAACAGTTTATCTAACAGAAACAAACATTTAGTTTGGGCACCGTGCGAGCAGTGGCTTGCTACGTCCGCTTGCATGCAAGGCGTCATGGGTTCGATCCCTGCTATCGCCAAAGTTTTTTTTTTTTTTGGTCTATATTCCAGATATGTTCGGAAGATTCCGAAAAGATGTATCACCATTACATCTGTAGTTATTAAGATTTTGAACTTGATAAAATGTGTCTTATTATTAAGACCTAAAGTTCAGAAAGAACAAGTAGTTTGATCATAAAACGAAATGGGCTGTCGTTGTTGTTTCAAAAATAACTTTTTTATTTGAAAAAATTAAAAAACTTAATGTAACAAAACGAATTTTTTTTGGTGATTACAAGTTTAAAATTTTCGAAGCAATTCAAAAAACATCGAAACAAAAGAAAAACGTTTTCGGTACACGTTTTCCAAACGCTTTTTTTTCTTTGCGTGTAGTATATGGTCGTTAACAACCATGCCTAACTAGGTCCATTTCGGTGTATGTTATTATGCCCTCAGCATTAAATCGATCCCCAATCACACAAAAATTGGTCCATATTAAGTTCATAATTCTATATAGGCCCCATATTAAGGCGAAACCCCATATTTTCAATTCTTAGGCTCTCTACGTACCGTGCCAAAAGATACATATCGATTCAGTAATTATTTGTAGACTACCTTATACATAACTTGTTTGTCTAATATATACCACGTTGGACTAACTCACAATTTAGAAACGCTATTAAGAAGTTTATAAGATACCAACCCAGTAATTCGATTGTGGATATGATAGTGTTTCGTAGAGTTTCTAACGCAATAAATGGTGCGGTACATTAATGATTCGCCCTGGCGAACTTATTTTGCGCCTTAATATTGTTTTTTTTTTTTTTTTTGTGTTTTTTTTTGATACGATGCATACACTGTGGCAGCCAATAACGACAATAAGTTAGGTATAGATATAGTGGTCACTTAGATTATTCAGTCCATTGTGAATAACAAACAGTGAAGTCCACGACTGTCTCTCTCTCTCTTACCACGAATTCTACCACGATTTACGTATGTATGGCGGAAATAAAAGATTTATTCATATGCTGGAAGGAGTTTTTTAAGACTAAAAGCCAACATTTATGGGCTTTATCATCCAAATATTAAAAAATCACACTTCACGCATGCAATTTTTCATTACGAAATAATTTCTGAATGGAAATAGTTCAAAAGATGTTTTTGTAAAACAAAATAAAATGACACTGTAAATTTGGACAGGAATCTGTATCTGTCAGCAAGCCGATTAGAAATGGCTAATAACGTGAATAATGTTTGCATTACATTAATCAGCCACCCTGTAATTACCAGGATAACACAAATTTCGTATTATTTACAAATTTTGTATACGCAGCTTATTGGATATGAATTAAGATTGGTATTATAAAGTACTTGACATAGGTAACACTTTCCACAAGCCCTGGAACTATTCGCATATTCTTCATTGCTGGCCTAATTGAATTTCCATGCCAACTTAGTATGAATCTGGTGATAGTTTTCTGTAATTGTGTCAAACGAGGATATGCGTAAGGGACAAATCATAAATTATCTTATAAAATTTCTAACTCTAAAACTTTGGACTCTTTATTTATTTTCACGTTTTCATAACAACCTCCTTCTCAGAACAATTCCTTAGACAACAATTTTAATTTACCATCCTAATTTATAGACTTTTGACCGACAATATATTTTCCATTTCGACTTCTTTTTTTCGCTCAAAAAGCCATTGGCCTAACCAACTGCCGCCCATCACTATACGCGGATGATGGTAGATGGACTGCTAATGATGTTATTCGTTTTATTATTGGTGTGGTTTGACTTGGTTTAGGTTTTCCCATGCATAGCACTTCTCCTTCAAATGAGTATGTCTTGGGACAAATCTTTTCCCATTTTCAATTTATGGTTAAATGACATTATTATAGCATTTGGCGGGTGGAGGCGGTTACCTTTGTAGGTGTAGTTATTCCATTTTCATGTTGTTTGTTTTGTTTTTTTTTATCGACCCTACATAAAAAAGGTTACCAAGCAGACATAGCCAATTCTGGTCTGGCTTCCGTAATGACCACACATGAAAATGATAATTAAAGTGGTCACTTTGAAATGACGATTTCAGCGTTGAATGCACGCATTTTAACCTGAAACATAAACTCATTCATCGTCCAATCCTCAGTTGTATGGTGCCCTCCAGTCAATGGAGAATTGGGAATTTACTCTTTCCACTGTTGGCACTTCATTAACATAGATGAGATTTTTTGTTTTTAATATTATTGCATTTCATATTTTTTATTCATATAGTTAGAGAAGGATTTTGAGTTGTTCATTGAAGAAAACTCGGATTGTGAAATAGAAATGAGATGGAAAGTTTTATGATAAAATTTCAAGTACAATTTACTTCAAGTCAAATATTATTAGTGCAAGAAGTGGGGGAATCCTGTTTTGACACCATAATCCTATACACGTGTTGTGAGCTCCGCAAGATAAGCAAATCAAAAGTAGGGATATTTTCTAAATCACGAGAAAAAGTTGCAATACAAGTCCTAGATTCCTCTTTCATAGAATGATAACCCTGCCTCCGAATATGGCTCGGTCACGATATCATCGTTACGGTAAACCGGTTGAAATTTTTCACATCTTCACCTTGTACCATTGGACATTAAAACTTTCATCTAGAGCCCTTTGGGATAAGCGTATTTTAATTAATGTCCCTAGTAGGAGCATCCCATTGAATGTATTGAAAATTATAGCGTTGTTGCTGCTAGAGCTCTACTCTGCTGTTCCCAATATTGGCAACTGGACAAACTTAACGTTAAACAAACGCCTGCATTCCGCGACATGATGAAGGCCGGCAATTCCTGCCATGAGAATGGACATAGGCAATAAGATGACCGTGTTTAGGGCATAGTGTTTGTGTGTGTGGGTGTAACTGTGATTGCGCCTGGATGGTTAGGCAGTAACATTTAGCGCTAAATTAATGAGCCAAAATCATTTTTTTTCTTTCCTGGTCATAAAATGTGTTAAACAACGTACGAAATGAAGAGAACGAATGAAATAGATAAAGAACCAAAAGCTAGATATACAAGACATTTGAAAAACCAATGAACATTATTGAACACAGAAGCAAGAATAGTGAGAAGTCGCTTACACAACAGAGGAAAACAGGAAGCCTTTCTATTTTTTATACCTCCACCATAGGGATGGGTATATTACTTTGTAATTCCGTTATGTAACACACATGAATATATTGCTCTAGACCCCATAAAGTATATATATTTCTGGTGTCGTTGGTGAAAATTCTTGAGTCGATCTAGCATGTCCGTCCGTGTACTTCGTCCGCTGTCGATCTGATCCAGCTCTACGCGTGGAATCACTTCCGAACGGAAACAAGCACTATCGACTTGAAACTTCGGCACACAGTAGTTATTTTGAATGTAGGTCGGATGGTATTGCAAGATATGGGCCATATCGTGACCACTTACGTATAGCCCCGCATATAACCGATCCTCCAAAATTTGAGTTGCGAGGAGCCTCCGAGAGCAGCAAAATTCACTTCCGATGCCGGCTGAAATTTGGTAAGTGGCGTCTAGTAAACGGGTCTCTTACAATAGACCACATGCAAAACTTGGTTTCACATTCGGTCCATATTATATTATAGCCCCCATATAAACCGATCCCCAGATTTGGTTTGCAGAGCCTCTTATAGAGACAAATATCATCCGATCCGGATGAAATTTTGTACATGGCGTTAGTATATGCTCTCTAACAACCACGCAAAAATTGGTCCACATTCGCGTCCATAAATTATATTAGCCCCCATATAAACCGATCCCCGATTTGACTCCGAGAGCCCCTTGCGAGAGAATTTCCCATTCGGTTGAAATTTGGTACTGATGTTAGTTAAGGTTCAATAACTATCAAGAATATGCGTTCTAATCGTCCATAAATTTACTACTAGCTCCATATAACCGATCCCAGATTTGACCTCCGGGCCTCTTTGGAGAGAACAAAATTCATGAGATCGGTTTAAATTTGGTACGCTGGTGTAGTATATGTTTAACAACCATGCAAAATGGTCCATATCGGTCTAATATATAATATGACCCATATAAACCGACCGAGATTTGGTTGGCAGCCTCTTGGAGTAGGAAAATTCATCCGATACGGTTGAAATTTGGTACATATTGTCTGTATATGGCTTACTAACCATGCTAAAATAAAGGTCCATATCGGTCTAGTAATATATATATAGGCCCTAAGATAAAAATCGCATCCCCAATCACACAAAAAATTGTCTATATCAAGTTCATAATTGTATATAGCCCCATATTAAGCGACCTCCATATCGGTACGTAATTTCGATAGTGAATGACAGCTTCGTAGAAGTTTCTACGAACTAATCCATTGGGTGAGAAAGCAAACAGGTAACCACAAATACAACATTTCGGCCTGCCGAACTTACAAAGGCACGACTATATACTATATATACTATAATAGGAAGTTACAGCATTACAGTATTTAATTAATAATAATTGAAGAAGTTAAGAAACACGAAAATACAAACAAAAAGCGTTTTCAACTGCCTTATATTTAAAATGAAGGAGAAGGCGCGAAATATTACGAAAACTTTTCTATCAAAGTATGTTATTTCTCAAATTTGAGACACGGGCATTAGTGTTAAAAGAACAAGTGATTAAAGGTAGAAAGTCGGGCGGGCCGAACATATTCATACCATAAACCACCCCTACGAATTTGTAAGCAATGTTTGTGGGGTATGAAATGGTATAGGATGGGAAATAACCGCATTCCATAAGATAGGACTTAAGAAAAAGAATACATGAGAATAATGGGACTTTTATCAAACAATCTGAACAGAAATGAATTCTGATATTAGGAGCTATAGTTGATTCTGAACATAGCAGAGTTTGTATGCCACTATGTTGTTCACTATTAATAAACAATGTTAAGTAACAGTAGAAGTCGGCGCGAGAGCCGACTATACTCCTACCCATTAAACCAAACCTTACTGAATTAAATGTAATCATAAAGCATTTGTGGCGGTATAATTGCAATATAGGTCTTGGGAGATTAAAAACCGCAGCTTGAATATTTTAAGAAAATTAAGGGGTAACGATGTTTATGGGTGCTTCAAAACTGTCTCAATTCTAGACATATACTTCGACGCAGTGTTGCAGGGAAAAATGTTGGGTTTACCCTACAAGGACAAAAAAAGTTACCATACTTATCCAATACATTACCCAAACAATTTTCCCCTACAATATTTTCGTTAAATTTACAAAAATTTTACACAAAACAAACATGAAAATGCAGTATTATAAACTAGAAAAATAAAATTTGATCTTACCACGGTTGCCACAGTTTGGTAGAATATATACCAAAAATGTATTTTTTTATTTTTTCGTTTTAATTCATCTATAGAAATTAAAATTTGGAAAAAGTTATCTATAAAATATTTTTTTGAGAAATTTTTCTATACGAAATAATAATTTTGATAATAAATTCATAATAGGAGATTAAAATTTTGAGGAAAAAATTACATTAGAAATAAATATTTTTTGAATCAAAAGTTTACTATACAAAAATATTTTTTTAGAAAAATTGCTTTAGTAGAGATACAATTTTGAACAAAATTTTCTTATAGAAATTTTCATATTTAGAGAATAAGGTTTTGACAAAACATTTCTAATAGAAATATTTTGTTTGGTACGTTTATTGTAATTTGTATGTAATCTTCAAACTATTTGTCAGATTTTTTTTTGGCACCGAGTGGTAACTGTTGCTTACCACAACAAATTGTTAAAAGATCAACCTTCCGGCTTTTAATTTCCTCCTCTAGAGCCAACCAAACATGTAAAAATGTCCTCTACATTTGATAGACCCTACGTCCCTACAAGACGCTAAATATTACGAAAAACCCTACATATAGGAAAATGTCTCGTACTTCTACGCAACACTAGCCTGTAGTTCGAATATTGCACCACGGAGTTAGTATGCCATTAATATTGAGCCATTATTAAACAAGGTATATACGGCCGTAGTTCGGCCATGCGAATCTTATGTACCCCTCCACCATGGAATTGACGTAAGAAACTTACTACGAAAGACTTGTCATTCACAATCGAAATCACTTGAGCTTTGTGGTATGCTTTAAAAAACTTCTTAAACTCCGTTTTCTTAAATTGTGAGGTTAGTCCATACGTCGTATATATTAACACAAAAAAGTTATGATACCAGTTGCTCTACAATAATTTACGAATCGATTATGGACTTTTTGCACAGTACGTTACGAGAGCCAAGAATTGAAAGACGGGCAGGTTCGCTTATATGGGCGGCTATATAGAATTATGCACTTGACTTGTTTGTGTTGATTGAGGGATTCGATTTTATCATGGAGGGCTTATACTAGTAAACTATAGCAACCAATTGGACCTAGTTAGGCCCATTGGTTGTCAACGCCGCCATATGAATCACTAGCCAATGTAACCACATTTCAACTCACTCGGATTAAATTTGCCTCCTCCAAGACGGCTCCAAAACAAAATCTCGGAATCGTTTATTACAATATGGGGGACTATATATGATTATGGAACTGATTGATTATGGACCACTTTTGCATGGTTGTAATAAACATCCATATAACTCCACCACTACAACGATTATCCAGGCCAGGTCGGTAATGAATTTTCGACTTCTCCAAATGCACGGAGGTCCACATCTGGGGATCCAGCGTTTATATAGGGAGGCGCTATATATTAATTATGGACGGTATTGAACCCAACTCCTGAATTGGTTGTGGATACCAGTATACTACACCACTGTCCCAAATTCTCACGAAAATCGGTATGAATTTTGCTCTTCCAGAGGGCTCCGGAGGTCAAAATTTGGGAGATCGCGTTTATATGGCGGCATATATATAATTTAATTGGACCCGATTATCGAACAATTTTTGCCATGTGCGGTATGGAAGACCATATAACTAAACACATTAACCAAATTTTCAAACTGAATCAGATGAATTTTGCGTCTTCAAGAGGCTCCGGAGGATCAAATACTGGTGAATCGGTTTATATGGGCGCATATACTATAATTAATGGAACCGATGTGGCGCCAATATTATGCCATAGGTTTATTAGAGACACAATATACTCACAACCATTACACAACTTTCACGCCAGATCGGATAAAATTTGCTCTTCTCTTTAAGAGCTCCCAAGCCAAATCGCGGGGCACTTGAGTTTATATGGGCGACTATATATAATATGGACCGTGTGAACCAATTTATTTTTCACTGGTTGCTTAGAGACCATATACTAACACCATGTACAAATTTCCGCCGGATCAGGATTAAAATTTGCTTCTCTATGAGGACCTCGAAAGCCAAATTTGGCGGCCGTTCTATATGGGGCTATACGTAAAAGTAGGATCGATAATGGATCATTTTCCAATTACCATCCGACATTACCATCCGAATAACAACTACTTGTGCCAAGTTTTCAAGTCGACTAGCTTGTTTCGTAATCGGAAGTTAGACGGATTATAAACAAGAGTGAAAAACGGGGGGGGTATGTAACGGACAATGCTCAGAATCGACTTAGAATTTCACACGACCAGAAATATATTACCCTATGCAAAAAAGTTAAAGAAAACTTGAAGCCTACTTTTTACCATATCAATTTTTCGATAACAACTGTCAATAAATTATTTTTAGCATACTGCGCAAATATTAACTTTATGGCGGTATTGAGCAATATTTCGATCGTATTGACAAACGGAACTGACAAGGTTAATATAACCCCATCTATTGGTGGAGGGTATAATAATATACCCCATCTAATGGTGAGAGGCGCTATAAAAAGAGAAAAATCGCCTCGAATTATTTCGTGGGTAATAATACCAAATTTGTAAAATCGAGCAAACTATTTCTTTATGCAAGAGATCGCTACAATAACTGTATAAATTACCATACGGCTAGCACATCAAAATTTGAAAAATTTGATACAAATGGTTAATCACGAATAAGAAGTACTATGGCCAAATTTGGAGATAAATCAGAGCGTTGCATATATATGGAAGCTATATCTTAAATCTGAACCAATTTGGCATAATTGATTATTGCTCGTGTTTGAGTTTGATTAATACCAACAAAAGGTTACCTGTAGCTAAGATTTGAAGTAAGATCAGTTTAAAAATGAGGCACTGTAATGAGTAAAACATAAGGTTATAAGGACGAATTTATTCAAATCGCGGACGATAAAATATATGAGACATTATATTAAATCTGAAACCGATTTCGATGAAAATTTTGCACATATAGTTAGAACCTATAGAGGACTGGATCCTAGCCAACTTTGCCAGTAGATCCGTAATAATTAAGGGTTTTATGGACCAATTTTGCGAACAATCGAGGAAATAACTATATATGAGCAGCCTATATCTTAAATCTGAACCGATTTCGATGATTTTTGCAATATAATAAGTCGCTATTAGAAGACTACATTTAGACCAGCAAAATTTGAAGTGAAGATCGGTTAATATATATAAGGGTTATTGGCAAATTTAGAAAAATCGGGCCGCGGTAAATATATTATTGGCGAGACTATAGCTAAAATCTGAACCGAATTATTCAGATGAATATTTGATAAATATGAGTTAGTGCTATAGAAGATTACAAATAGGACAAATTTTTGTAAGATCGGTTGAATCAAATAAAGGTTTAATGTGGCCAATTGCGGCAAAATACGGCGCGATAATATATATGAGACCTATATCTAAATTACTGAACCGATTTGATGAAATTATTTGAACTTGAAGGGGCGATGAAAGAAGATTAAACTTTTTGCAAAATTTGGTGAGATCCGATTTCTGAAAAAAAAACACACCAAACCGTAACCCCAATATTGTCAAAGTCGGAGCGATAATAATACCTATGAGAGCTATATCATAAATCTTGAAACCGAAAAAAACTATTTTTTGGAATCGAAATTTTAGCCGATTGAAGGGCGATGGAAAGCAGTACATTAACTTTTTAGCCCAAATTTTGAGTGAAATCGTTTGAAAAAAAAACACAAGTAACCCCATTTGTTCGAATCGGGCGATACACATATATTATTGAGAAGGCTATACTCTAAATTCTGAACGATTTGGATTGACAATTTTGCAGACTTGGCAAGGGCAGATGAAAGAGATTAATTTTGCCAAATTGGTTCGAAGTCCGTTTGAAAACAACACGCACAACGTAACCCATTATGTTCGACATCGGGCGAATCACATATATTATGGGAGCCACATATACTAAAATATTTATATGCCGATTTCTTCAATAATCTCCAATAGCGTATTCGTCCTTGTTTCAATCAAAATCCGGATCCAAATTCCCTCGAAATATTCATCCAAATCGTTAATAATTGACGACCCGGCAATCCTGTGAAAAAACAATACCATGGACAGACTTGAACGGACAGCCAAGCCGTAGCAATCGACTCAGGAGGTGACTTACTGAGATCGACATCGGGTATATATTTATTGGGTGGTCTACATTTCAATTCTGGTAGGCACAATTTTTTGATGGCAGATCAAAACTGTATAATATACCCCCTGACAACTAGTGTGAGTTATAGGATATAATTAACCCATTAGTCATATAAATTCCCTGAAGGATATCCCTAGGTTATTGATATATAATAGCGACCACACCCAGAAATTGAAAAACCATACTCTGATCTTACAAACACAACCGACATTTTTTTCTTTAAGACGTCTAATAACTACCAGCAACAAACACTGAAAGCCACAGCCGTTTCATTATCCGTAGAGCACAAAGAAAGTGATAATTTAAATTAGCGGATACATTAGCGAGTTGCCGACACATTCACGGATTGTATTTCTGCCAGTTGCACCAAATAAAAAGAACGTCCTGTAACCACCAATAAACCACCATTCCAATCGCTTCATCCACGGAATTTCTCTTCTCTATTAATGTGCTTAATTAGGTAAGCGGAGTTATGGAAATCGACAATGCCCTGGTAATTATCTGGAAATGTGGAATGAAACTTCATAAAACACGAAATTAAAAAGTGATTAAATACGTAACGAATTAAACAAATATAGCGTTGGCGTCCTCAGCCATGATTATGATGATGCGATAGGCCAGATGGCGGATGACCAATAG
>PGFW01001785.1:16992-29226 GCA_003123925.1 Haematobia irritans
TTACCACCTTTCATCGTGACACTTGGTGGGGGTGGTGGTGGTTGGGGATATTGTTGTTCTTTTACCACGTCTTGTGACATTTGATCACGAGATTTACTTCTTGTTTTCCTATGCCAGGGAAGCAGGCTTCTACGAGGGCGCCCCTCTTCGGCGTTGCTTGCCGATTCTTAACTTTAATGAGCACTTTCTGAAATTGAGTTTCGTTATATAGATCTATCAAAATTGTCGCCAGTGAAGGGCAATGACTTGCCCTTCTCGTTTTTCATTGCTTAAAGATCGGAGTAGAAAACGTTGGTAGCTGTCAAATTTCATTAAATTAAAATTTGTTTCTGTGCTGGGTGGAAGAGATCTGGATCGGCTTAACTGGATTTCTTTCAACTATACTACGTGCTTGGGAATCAACATTGACAGGCTCTAGGGATCCATTGGACAAATGTTTCTTGTAAATATTCAAGGCTTCCGTTTGCCTTTCCATTCTCGTTTCCAAATTCCTGAAGCGTTCACATGCTGTCCAAAAGTAAATATTCTCCGCGCATTATTCCAATTTAAGGAATTCAGCAAACGTCTTCTATCCATCGTGATCGTCCAGTAAAGTCTCAATAGGTGTACCCCAAGCAGTAGGGGGCTTGTTTATGGTTCTTTTCTTTTTAATGCCATACACGGTTCCACTTCCTCATTAACTTCATTCGAAGCTTTAACATTTGGCAATAATATAACCGCAAATGATTTGAATTATTCCTTGTGTCGTATCAAATTCCCAGATGGTGCCACCACAATGGTACAACTGAGGACTCAAGAAACTGTTGCTGAACTTGTGCAACGTCTGATGGAGAAACGTAGTATTCAATATCCATTTTTCGATGTATCAATAAAAGGTCCTCCCTCGAAGTCGGTCGATTTAAAGACCCCTGCAAAGGAGCTATCTGGTAAAGAAGTTGAAATAGAACAAAGGATCGCATTTAAATTGGATTTGCCTACACCTAAAGTTATTTCGGTAAAAAGTAAGCCACGTAAACAATTGAGGGGAAGGTTGTTACGATTTCCCATCCTTTACAATAAGAGTAGTGCTTATCATTAATCCCCGAGCTTGTGGAATACTTATTGAGGGACACTCAAAGTCTTAGATAGGCGTGATTTGAACAACAACTGTGACAGCAGTCAATGATCGCAACGTTTACAGGGTTGATGTATATAAAATTCTCTCGTATCGCCGCTCTGTTGGGACATAAATCATAGCGCGGTACCACATAGATATAGCTCGCATCTCATTTAGTTTTTTTCGGGATGTGAATAGTTGACCCCCAAAACGCCAATATATATGGATAATCACAGACATCTTCAGAATCACATGGATCTGAGATAAACACAACAAATTATTGTTTAGTGACTTAAATGCAATTCAATTACAAATTCGAATTGTAAGATGGAACAGCGGTCAATAACCAATTTGATCCAAAGATCCACAAAATCGAATGAATGGTCCCATTACGAAACATTCGCTCTTCTTTAATTACGCCGATGGAAAAGAGACTCAGAAGTATAAATGCAATGCAGTAAGTATAACAGCAAGAAACCTACCGGAACAAACGCTTTATGCTTTCATACTTAGAGAATGAAAAAGTAATTTAATAAAAGGAATTAATACTGGGATAAAATTGCCACGTACGTGAAAAGTTTTGATAAGAGAAAGACTGACTTCACTCTTAGAGGATTGTGAACGCAGCTCAATTGGCCGCCTGGGAAGATCAAAAGGAGGTACAGAAATAAAATTGCGTAATTGCCAGAGTTTCTAAAAATGCCGATATTCAATAAAATTTCTGGAGATTAATCTCCCCGAATGAAGAAAACAACATTGGTTTGTAAGAATTCAAATTGAAAATAAGCCGATCAGCCGTGCGCGATAGATGGAACCACTCGACGTAACACTGCTACAGACATTCGATAACAACCAAAAACTAAATAAACAAGACAATATCACTCTTCAATAGAATTAATGTTGGGATGATAGTAAACTCAAGACATAGAATATCTCCGAACTACAAAATAATTATGCAGAAGTTTAATCACTCCATCCCAAGGTCCACCATCTTTTTGGTTGACCTTTACCGCAAGACCCTAAGAGATATTAACAGACATAAGGAAGGTCCATCGAAATTGGGTAGTGTTAATAGTAGCATTTCTTGAATAAGAAATGTCTACCGGGGAGGAAACGATGAGTGCATATTGCCACCATCCGGACGACAAACATCTTGGCATCACCTTTTTGGTTGTGCAATAAACTAGAGTGAAATTTAGTATGCAGTTTCCACCTTCAAGTAATTCCAGTCCAAATGCACATTGTGCTTATTGGACAGCCGAGAGTAGTTTTGTTTAATTGTGTATTTAATTTTGTAGTATTATTACAAAATTTAATTTTAATGTGTATTATATTATATTGATTTTTTATATATTTTTATATATTATCTGATATCATTCTTCATAAACTATTTTATTGCCAATTCTATACAAAAATTTTATGTACATTTGATTTATATTAATTATGAAAGCAATAAATGTTGTGATAATAAATCTTACAATGTATACAAAACAAAACACATGAAAAATTATTAATATTTGGTTATAGTACTGTTGTTGATGGACCTGTATCCATAACTGGCACGCCATTTCTCCATGATGTCCGATATGAGTTTGTCAAGCGTATATTCAATTATTGTAAACTAAATATGCAGTTGCTAGCTGGTGTTTGGTTTGAGGTAAATTCAGGAGAAAACGTGGATTATGGTACAGGGCAAGAGTATGAGTCCAGTGCGGGTGCTAAATGGCGGAAAATTGTTGCTTCATCAGCGTCGAGCCAACCTATTTACAATGTTTGCATACCTTCGTGGGGCACAGTTTGGGCACTTTAAATGTCGCGGCTAGGGTTGTGCGCTATAAAATGCATATATAATATATTACATAATTCGGAATAGCACTGAGAAATGTGCGTTAGTACTTCTACGTGACTAAAGGCCCATTACGAGTTGTTTCGGATACCGGCCCTGGTGGCTACTGGCAAAAAATAAGTTTTACATACGTAGAAAAACAAACAAAGAAATCCTATTTGGATGAGAGGTGTCGAAGCCAACCAAATAGAAATAAAATTGCAAAATTTCTAAAAGAGAAGTAATAGATTGACAAAATTTGTTATCGATTATGAAATGTATAAAATTTTACTGACAAAAAATTTCCGTATAGAAATTAAAATATTTGACAAAATATTCTATAGAAATAAATATTTTTACAAAATTTTCTAATAGAAAAATAAAAAATTGACAAAATATTTCTATAGAATAAACTTTGCAAAATTTTCCTAAAGAAATAAAAATTTTGACAAAATATTCTATAGAAATAAAATTGAACAAAATTTCTATAGAAATAAAATTGGCAAAATTTTCTATAGAAATAAAATTTTGACAAAATTTTCTATATGAAATAAAATGTTGACAAAATTTCTGATAGAAATATTTAATTTTGACAAATATCTAATATAGAAAAATGACAATATTTTTATAGAAAATAAAATTTTGCAAAACTTTCTATAGAAATAAAATTTTGACAAAATTTTCATAGAAATAAAATTTTTACAAATTATTTCTAATAGAAAATAAAATTTTGAAAATATTTCTATAGAAATAAATCCTAACATTGGATAATAATTCCTATAGAAAATAAATTTGACAAATTTTCTATAGTAAATATAACATGTTTGACAAAATTGGTCAAATCAGGAAATATAATTTTTGACAAAACATTATCACTATAAAAAATAATGACAATTTAATTTTTTATAGAGACATACAATCTGTTTGACAGAATCATTTCCAACTATTAAATATGACAAATTTTGACAAATTTGTCTAAAGGAGAATTAATAACGTTTGACGCAAAAGTTTTCGTATAGCTAATAAAACTTGGCAAAATTTTCTATAGATAATAAAACTGTTGACCAACCATTATCTATAAAAAATATGACAATAATTTTTATAGAAATAAATTTTGCACAATAATCTTTCTATAGACACCAAAATTTCTGTACAAAATTTTCCTATAAAAATAATAGTTTACAAAATTTTTCTTAGAAAAACATTTGTGACAGAAATATTTCTATAGAGATAGAAATTTGGCAATTATTTTACTATAGAAATAAAATTTTGACAAAATTTTCTATAGAAATAAAATTTTGACAAAATTTTCTCTATAGAAAAAAAATTTTGACAAAATTTTCTATAGAAATAAAATTTTGACAAAATTTTCATAGAAATAAAATTTTGACAAAATTTTCTATAGAAATAAAATTTGGCAAAAATATTCTATAGAAATAAAATTTTACAAATTTTCTATAGAAATAAATTTTGACAAAATATTCGTAGAAATAAAATTTTGACAAAATTTTCTATAATAATAATATTTGAAAATTTTCTATAGAAATAAAATTTGACAAAATTTATATAGAAATAAATTTTGACAAATTTTATATAGAAATAAAATTTTGACAAAATTTTCTATAAAATTAAAATTTGAAAAAAATTATAAGAAATAAAATTTTGAAAAAAAATTTCTTAGAAAATAAAATTTTGACAAATTTTCTATAGAATAAAATTTTGACAAATTTGAAGAAAACATTTTTTAACCACAAAAATTTGATCAAAAACTTGAAAATATTTTTTTTTTTTTAATTGGTAGATTTTTGGTAAACTTTTTCTTAAAATCTTTGTAGATATATTTGGCTATTGAACCTGCCTTTATTGTTTCAATAAAATGTGCACTTTTAATATAACACATTTTAAATATATATTTTGTTTTAATCCATATAATGAAATTATACAACTTAAGAAATCACTACATTGTTAATACTCTCTACTTTAGTAAAATATTATAATCCTAGTTTATATATAATCGAACATTCAATAAAAATGTATGAAGTCTTATGGCGCCTTTGATCCCCCCTCCCCACAAATGTTTCAGTCACCTCGGCAGAACTCATCTTTGTCAATACGTTGAGCCTGCAGCATACTGTAAAAAACAGAATTGCTATCTTGTGCCAATTCCTGAGGTGTCCCCTGTTCCTTAATTTCTCCTTGGTCGACAACAATAATTCGATCCATGCTATGTAAACCATGTAAACGATGAGCTATAAATATTACCGTAGAACTCTTAAATGATGATCGTATCGCTTGATGCATTGCAAATTCAGAATCCTCGTCTAAATTCGAAGTTCCTTCATCTATGCACACCACTTTGGAATTTTTAAGTAAAGCTCTCGCTAAACAGAGCAATTGTTTTTGTCCGGCTGAGAGATTAATGCCACCACGATCCAGTTTGCCATCTAAACCACCTACTGATTGTACTAAGTACGTTGCTGCTGAACAATTGGTAATGGCATGCCATATTTCTGAGTCATAATGGGCTCCTCGTGGATCTAGATTTTCCCTTATGGTACCCTCAAATAGAAAAGGCTCTTGGGGAATTAATCCTATGCGATCACGTAATGTATATAGGGATAGTGTTTTCACATTGACACAATCGAGGACAATTTCACCTTTAGATAGGGGAGCAACGCGCATCAATGCTGCCAGAATGCTAGACTTTCCAGCTCCCGTCCGTCCAACTATGGCCAAACGCTCGAACGCTTCAGTTTTAAATGAGATATTGTGTAGAGCGGGTGTTAAATTTTCCCTATAGGATAATTGAACATTTTTAAAATCCAATGAACCTTGCGTCGGCCAACCAAATGGTGGGTTAACACTTATACCCATCTGCATTGTCCTCTCCATCAATACGCAAATAGCTTTCAACTCGTTCAACAGCCACTAGTTCCTGTTCGGTTTCGGCTACAGCATTGAGAACACCTGCTAAAATCTGAGTGACACTTAAAGCATATGAAATTGCCAAACCCACCAGACCAGGATTGGTGGCATGACTTGATGTAACTGCGGCCAAGATTCCAGCTCCTCCCACTAGTACTGCACCCAATAATTGCAAACGTATACCGAGCCAATTTTGTGCGGCAGCTGATGTTAATTGGGCCTTAATACTCTCTTCCAATTTCGTATGGAAATCTCTTTGAAATCTAGAACTGGCACGCATAGTTCTTATGGTTACCAAACCTTGTAGAGTTTCCGTAAAGTGTGTATACAATGGGGACAACGCATTGCTAGAGAGCCGTTTAATATCACGCGAAGCATGACGATATCGATGTTGTAAACTGATATAGATGGGAATCATTGGAATAATAACCAAACTCAGCCAAGGCATGGCAAACAAACTAATTGCTATAGATCCAATTAGACCAACCACTTGGGCGAGGAGGATATTCAAAATAAATGGTAGGGAGTCGTCTACGGTATAGGTATCAGATGAAAATCGATTTAAAATCCTGCCCACCGAAGTTACATCGAAAAAACTAAACTTTGCCTATGAAAATAAGCAAGAAAGGTAGCGTTAGATATTTTCCAAAGAGTTTTCTTCAAACTACAATACTTACATACATAACCTTAGAGAGCAATTTGTTGTGAATATATTTTGCCGCCTTTAGACCAGCAAATGCAAAAAGAAATGCTCTGGCCATAGTAATCAGAGAATTTGTCACAGCCAACGAGGCATATATGCCAAGATAATATCCTGTGGTATGTGGATTCGAAGTATCATTGGAGAACATCTTTAATGGATGTATTACATGTGATAAACTGCTTCCATTAACATTGGTGTCGAGAGTTGTGTCAGTAACCCAATGTGCCAACCATGCATCAGATAAATTTCTTGTCAATTGCATAAGTATAACCGACAATAAAACCACTATACCCAATGGTGTCGTTACAGCATTCCAATAACATGATAATACACTCATCGCTAAATTACCATATTCCCGTGATTCCTAGTATTTATTTATTTTTTTTTATTTCAATAATTTTAGTTAATATAGCATTTTATCGTGTACTCACTTCAATCATAATGGAATCCACACTTTTATTATCAACTTGAAATTGATCCAAATTTATCGATGTACGCCTTTCCATCATATCAGCCTCATCGTTAGAATCTTCTAAGCTGAAATCAATGCTCTCCGTCATGTATTCGCTTAAGGTTAATTTGCCATTTTCCAAATGGAATATCTGTCAGAAATTATATAAAAATGTAATGTTAATATTTCAAGTTAATTTAGAAATTTTGATTTAAAAAAAAATCAGGTTAATGCTAAGAATTCTCCTCCATATTATTATTTTTTAATTATGTATTGCGTGAAAAGAGATCTATTGTTTATAGCCGAGTCCGAACGGCATGTCACACTATATGTGAAATCATTTATGGAAGATTTTAAACCATTAGAAATATTACTTGCATTACTGAGAGCAGAGGTTCAGGTGAATATTGAATTGTTGAGAGATTTGAGATAGTCGAGTTGTGGAAAGGCAAATTTGTTGGAAGGAGTTGTTTCGAGACTTCCGAAAGGAAGTTCTGCTAGGACTAGAAAAGACGAAAGTCTACTTTTCCTCTTATAGACTTTTTCTCCAAAAAATTCGAAGAAGATCTTTGATAACCTAAAAATTCATTTACAGTAGAAAATATTCTGTTAGAAATAAAATTTTGACAAAATTTTCTATAAATAAAATTTTGGACAAAATTGTATCATAGAAATAAAATTTTGACAAAATTTTATATAGAAATAAAATTTTGACAAAATTTTCTATAAAATAAAATTTTGAAAAAAAATCTATAGAAATAAAATTTTGAAAAAAAATTCTATAGAAATAAAATTTTGACAAAATTTTCTATAGAAATAAAATTTTGACAAATTTGAAGAAAACATTTTTTAACCACAAAAATTTGATCAAAAACTTGAAAATATTTTTTTTTTTAATTGGTAGATTTTTGGTAAACTTTTCTTAAAATCTTTGTAGATTATATTTGGGGCTATTGAACCTGCTTTATTGTTTTCAATAAAATTGCACTTTTAATATAACACATTTTTAAATATATTTTTGTTTTAATCCATATAATGAAATATACACAATCTTTTAGAAATCACTACATTGTTAATACTCTCTACTTTAGTAAAATATTATAATCCTAGTTTATATATAATCGAACATTCAATAAAAATGTATGAAGTCTTATGGCGCCTTTGATCCCCCTCCCCACAAATGTTTCAGTCACCTCGGCAGAACTCATCTTTGTCAATACGTTGAGCCTGCAGCATACTGTAAAAAACAGAATTGCTATCTTGTGCCAATTCCTGAGGTTCCCCTGTTCCTTAATTTCTCCTTGGTCGACAACAATAATGCATCCATGCTAGTAAAACCATGTAAACGATGAGCTATAAATATTACCGTAGAACTCTTAAATGATGATCGTATCGCTTGATGCATTGCAAATTCAGAATCCTCGTCTAAATTCGAAGTTCCTTCATTCTATGCACACCACTTTGGAATTTTTAAGTAAAGCTCTCGCTAAACAGAGCAATTGTTTTTGTCCGGCTGAGAGATTAATGCCACCACGATCCAGTTTGCCATCTAAACCACCTACTGATTGTACTAAGTACGTTGCTGCTGAACAATTGGTAATGGCATGCCATATTTCTGAGTCATAAATGGGCTCCTCGTGGATCTAGATTTTCCTTATGGTACCCTCTCAAATAGAAAAGGCTCTTGGAATGGAATTTCCTATGCGATCACGTAAGATATAGGGATAGGTGTGTTTCTAATTGACAAATCGAGAGACAATTTCACCTTAGAATAGGGGAGCAAACGCGCATCAATGCTGCCAGAATGCTAGACTTTCCAGCTCCCGTCCGTCCAACTATGGCCAAACGCTCGAACGCCTTCAGTTTTAAATGAGATATTGTTGTGAGAGCGGGTGTTAAATTTTCCCTATAGGATAATTGAACATTTTTAAAATCCAATGAACTTGCGTCGGCCAACCAAATGGTGGGTTAACACTTCCATCTGCATTGTCCTCTCCATCAATACGCAAATAGCTTTCAACCTCGTTCAACAGCCACTAGTTCCTGTTCGGTTTCGGCCTACAGCATTGAAACACCTGCTAAAATCTGAGTGACACTTAAAGCATATGAAATTGCCAAACCCACCAGACCAGGATTGGTGGCATGACTTGATGTAACTGGCGGCCAAGATTCCAGCTCCTCCCACTAGTACTGCACCCAATAATTGCAAACGTATACCGAGCCAATTTTGTGGCGGCAGCTGATGTTAATTGGGCCTTAATACTCTCTTCCAATTTCGTATGGAAATCTCTTTGAAATCTAGAACTGGCACGCATAGTTCTTATGTGTTACCAAACCTTGTAGAGGTTTCCGTAAAGTGTGTATACAATGGGGACGAACGCATTGCTGAGAGAGCCGTTTAATATCACCGAAGCAATGACGATATCGATGTTGTAAACTGATATAGATGGAATGCAATATTGGAATAATAACCAAACTCAGCCAAGGCATGGCAAACAAACTAATTGCTATAGATCCAATTAGACCAACCACTTGGGCGAGGAGGATATTCAAAATAAATGGTAGGGAGTCGTTCTACGGTATAGGTATCAGATGAAAATCGATTTAAAATCCTGCCCACCGAAGTTACATCGAAAAAACTAAACTTTGGCCTATGAAAATAAGCAAGAAAGGTAGCGTTAGATATTTTCCAAAGAGTTTTCTTCAAACTACAATACTTACATACATAACCTTAGAGAGCAATTTGTTGTGAATATATTTTGCCGCCTTTAGACCAGCAAATGCAAAAGAAAAATGCTCTGGCCATAGTAATCAGAGAATTTGTCACAGCCAACGAGGCATATATGCCAAGATAATATCCTGTGGTATGTGGATTCGAAGTATCATTGGAGAACATCTTTAATGGATGTATTACATGTGATAAACTGCTTCCATTAACATTGGTGTCGAGAGTTGTGTCAGTAACCCAATGTGCCAACCATGCATCAGATAAATTTCTTGTCAATTGCATAAGTATAACCGACAATAAAACCACTATACCCAATGGTGTCGTTACAGCATTCCAATAACATGATAATACACTCATCGCTAAATTACCATATTCCGTGATTCCTAGTATTTATTTATTTTTTTTTATTTCAAATAATTTTAGTTAATTATAGCATTTTATCGTGTACTCACTTCACACATAATGGATACCACACTTTTATTATCAACTTGAAATTGATCCAAATTTATCGATGTACGCCTTTCCATCATATCAGCCTCATCGTTAGAATCTTCTAAGCTGAAATCAATGCTCTCCGTCATGTATTCGCTTAAGTTAATTTGCCACATTTTCCAAATGGAATATCTGTCAGAAATATTAATATAAAAGTGTAATGAATTTCAAGTTAATTTAGAAATTTTGATTAAAAAAAAAAGGGTTAATGCTAAGAATTCTCCGTCCATAATTATATTTTTTAATTATGTAGGCGTGAAAAGAGATCATTGTTTATAGGCCGGCATCCGAACGGGCATGTCACCACTATAGTGAAATCATTTATGGAAGATTCTTAAACGCATTAGAAATATTACTTGCATTACTGGGGAAGAGGTTCAGGTGGTATAGTTGAGAATTGGGTTTGAGGAGGATTTGAGATAGGTCGAGTGTGTGGAATAGGCAATCTGTTCGTGAAGGATTGTTTCGAGACTTCCGAAAGGAAGTTCTGCTAGGACTAGAAAGAGACGAAAGTCTACTTTTCCTCGTTATAGACTTTTTTCGCCCAAAAATTCGAAGAAGAGTCTTTGATAAACCTAAAGAAATTCTATTTACAGATAGGAGAAAAAACATTCTATATAAGAAAGAAAAAAAGACGATGCGATAATAAGCACGCATTGTGAAACGCCAAAGGCCTTGGGGCCTTCGTGGTAGAGATAAAAGTCGGAAAAAGTTATGTGTTGTGTTTTTTGGTGCGAACGGTCCATCGCCTATCTCGGCCGCCCCTCCCGACCGTGAGGGCCTTGTCCCCATGGACGTAGAGAACACGGTACCAACCATGATCCGGACCATGGCGGGGTGGAGGCAGAGGGATTTGACCAGCTACAGAGAAGGACTCATCAGCCGGATATATTAAAACACAAGATCAAATATTAGGTTATTCAATAAAACTAATGTATTAGTTATCCAAATATATTAGAATAAGTTATTATTCCATTGTTACTCAGGTTTAAGAATTCTATGTAATATATTCATTGGCCGCGAGGCTTTCGTATTACAAGTCTAAATTAATGAAATTAAATAAAATTGTTTTTTTTTGAAAATGTTCCTTATTTTTCAAATTAAATCAGAAATACTGAAATTTAATTATTACTGAAGAACTAATTCGAAATCAATACAGCGGATACTTATATAAATAATTACTTCCGCCCGGTGACAATCCCTTGCAAAATGCATTACTATTACACCAATTCCAGATCCAAAAAGAACATTTTCATTGCATTTTTTCCTATTTTGCTGGTTCATTTGAATCGGGTCATCAAATTTCAACGAAAAACGATTTTGTGAAGATTAAACATTTTGTTTGAAAAATTCCTTATGGCTCCATTGTTACTCAGGCTTAAGAATTCTATGCAATATATTCATTGGCCGCGAGACTTTCGTATTACAAGTCTAAATAAGTGAAATGAAATAAAATTGTATTTTTTGAAAATGTTCCTTATTTTTCATATTAAACCAGAAATACTGAAATTGAATTATAACTGAAGAACTTATTTGTAATCAATGCAGCGGATACTTATATAAAATATCACTTCCGCCCGGTGACAATCCCTTGTAAAATGCATTACTATTACACCAATTCCAGATCCAAAAAGAACATTTTCATTGCATTTTTCCTATTTTATTGTTCATTTGAATCGGGTCATAAATTTCAACGAAAAACGATTTTGAGAAGATTAAACATTTTGTTTGAAAAATTCCTTATGGCTCATAAAAGGGACTGCCATTGCTTATGATAGTGTAAAGTTACCTGAGTTTTATAATAGCTATTCAAAGCTGGTAAATGTGCATTGTACATATCGTACCGTTTAAACTAAAACTCAATTTCTTATGATCCTCATATTTTCCACCCATTATATTACCTGCGAGATAATTGCATTCAATTCTTAAGAAATACGCTTTAAAAGGGGGAAATTTAACAAATGCAATTTTATGAGTATGTGATGATACGTGAAAAATTGACTGTGGCTAGATG
>PGFW01001786.1:0-11657 GCA_003123925.1 Haematobia irritans
CCAAAAAAAACATGTGCCAAATTTGAACAATGGACTTTAAAACTGCGACCAGACTTTACACAAAAATGTTCACAGACAGACGGACGAAACAGGACCTTTTAAACATATATTCACATAACGCACCAAACTCAACAGCTTCTGCATTAAATTTGCATCTTCCAGGAATTCAGAAATCAAATCTGGGAATCGCGTTTATATTCAGCTATACCAAAAGCAGTCCGATATGGCCCCATATAGAAAGACCAATATATCAAAAAAATCTACTTATGCTGAATTACGATAGCTGATCGATCCGTAATAGCGTGATTTCAACAAGACAAGCCAGACTAATTACATCTTCTTCGTGTATATCCTCACATATGGCTTTATGTGGTTGTATTCGCGTTTTTTGATATTGTCATCCAAAGCGATAGCCTTCTTATGATTTTCGCGAAACACTTGAGGATTTTTGTTCATTTTAGGAAAAATTAGTTTAATTGCAGAAAATTTATTAACTAAAACTGCTATACGAAACGCAGAAGTCATGCTCGATATCACATAAATAAGTAAACATTTTCGACAAATCAAGAAAATTCCATGAGACATAAGTTAATAATATTTGCGCTAGCCTAAGCGAAAATATTGGGAGTTCAAAATTGCAAGCAATTTCTTTATTTGGAAAAAATTTACAAATATTAAGATATCCGAAACTAATTTTGTGCCGGAGGCACACGCAATTTAGTAATTATTTATGCCTCATGTGTCCAGCTTATAGTTTTCCAGCTCTTTTTTCCCAGTTTTTAGTTAATTTAACTAAGCATATCGAAAAAAATTTTAAAAGTCAAGGGAAACTTGTCACAAAACCTAATAATCAAATCAATCAAATTAAAGCCAATTTAAGGCCCCATATAAAGTTCAGTTTTTTAGAGTGTGAGAAAGGTAATTTATATTGCCTCGCTGATCACTCTAGCTCATGAATTCAATTAATGTGTTTGTGAGCTGTATTCTTCAAGCGATATTGCTTCCATACCATCCTTATGTGAATAGCTACATATGAATTCGGCTGACCAAACTTTTAGGCTAACTTGTAACTTGTTTTAGTTTTAATTATTTTTTTTTGGCTTTCTTCATCGTCCATGTTCCATTATCGCTGAGTAGCCAAATCTAAGTGCTGAAATTCGTGCGCTAAGCATTTGGATTACAACCCCATGAAAACTGAAACGAAAATATGCTTTTTAAATACAAAGTGTTATATGGAAAATACGCATCTCGGATGTTACTGCCATTTTCAAAATTTCTCATTATATGCTGTACTTTACAAACGAGCGAAACGCGAATGCAGTAATATGCGTGCGTGTGTGTGGCGACGTATTTTATGCGGTTATTTATGTCTAATTAAGGTTGTCGAAAAATGAGGTTTAATAAATGTATACCTCGCATAGCATTTTGTGTGAAAAATACATAATCAGATTATTTTTTTTTTACAAATTATTGTAATGTGGTCAAAAAGTTGTAAATTTTTCTGCAAGCTCAATTAACGTTTAATTATTGAGGTCCACTCAAAATAAGTGAACCCTCTATTCACTAAAGCCAAATTTAACTTTATTATAGCTTCTTGCGAATACTTGCACCTACGAAAGCCTTTATGGCTCCCGTTTATATGGTGTCTGTATATAAGCTATGAGTTATATTACCAATTTTTGATGGTTATAGAGAACGTAACTTATATGCACGCTACGAAAATTGTCAACGGGATCGGATAAATTACTGCTCCAATAGGCTCTTGGCTTAATATGGGACGGATTTATAATTATGACCGCATATGTACCAATCGAAAGTCAAAAAGGTGAATGTCGCTTTTATATGGGACGCTAACAGCGAAAAAAAGTATTACCCTTGATATTTTAAGATTACGCCAACATACAATTTTTAGAATTGCCGTCATTTTAACAGAATATTAAGGCAAATTTCTTTAAAATAATGACACTTAAATTGCAAATAAAGTTTATAATCATTGCATAAATAATTTTTTATACCCTAAACCACATAGTGGGCTCAGGTAATAATAAGTTTATCTTTGCTACCAGAAATATTATTTTAGACACCGTAAAATAGTATTACCGATCGACTCAGAATCACCTCCTGAGTCGATCTAGCGCTATGGTGTCACGCCCGTCCGTTTGCGCGTCCATGGCATTTGTTTAATAATGGTGCTTCTATATTAAGTGGCATACTAACTCCGTACGGTGCCACAATATTCAAAAACTACAGCCAAGTTGGTTTAGAATTAGGATAAATTCCCTATAGTAGGGTTTTTCTAATATTTAGCGCTGCTTAGTGACGTAGGGCCACAATATAGCGGACATTTTCACTCTACAACATTTTGTAATAATTTCTATTAATTTTGTGCCTCTAGCAGGAAGAAATTAGAAGTCGGCAAGGCGTTGATCTTTAACAATGTGCTGCGTAACAACAGTTACCACTCGTTGCCCAACCAAAATATAACAAAAAGCGTGAAGATTACACAAATCTACCAAACAAAATATTTCTATAGCAATTTTAGTCAAAACTTTATTCATGTAGGAAAAAACTTTGTTCAAACATTTTATTTCTATAGAAAATTTTCGTCAAACATTATATTCTTTAGAATTTTTTTTTTAATATATTTCAGTAAAAATTATTTCCCAAATTTTATTTCTATGGAATTTTTCAAAATTTTATTTCTACTAGAATTTATTGCTCAAAAATTTATTTCTAAAGAAAAAATGTTCCAGCAAAAATTTGTTATATGAAACTTTTTCAAAAATTTTAATTTTTTATAGAGATCTAACAAAAAAAAAAATTACATTTTGGTAGAATTCTACCAACTGTGCCAGTTCTTTTTGTCCTTGTATTGGTAAACCCGAACATTTTTCCCTGGCAAACAACTGACTATGAAGCTATAGTCAGCATTGATACAAAGAGGCACCCATAAACATGTTACCGCTTAACTTTCTTAAATATTAGCAACTACCATACCGTATATCAGTAGCTTACCCACAAATGCTTATGTTTACTTAATTCCACACTAAAAAAAGTCATACCCGGTCTCCAAAGATTTTGTCTTTACTTTTAAAAATTTTGTATTGATTCCGCAGCCAAAGAAGCGCGAAATACTAGTAAGGACACTTTAAGACCGCAATTCTCTTTTTAAATTGTGAGTTTTGTGTACTTCGCTTCTAGCGAAGCCAAATTTAAATTGTTCGTTTTCAGCTTTTTTCTCTTTATCAGTATGCTATCAAAGTCCTTTAAAAACGAAATAACGCACAACTTTATTTGCCAATTCAAAACTCGACTTCCAGTTAGAAAGATTGTGCTAATGTTTCAAGTAAAAAAACGTCTTTTAAAATAAAGTGGGAAAAACATTGTCTATATTTGAACATTTTTTGCCTTTGTAGTCAAGATGCCAAAAAGACAAACAAATTTAAAGACCAATTACATTTAAATTTAAGCATTTTTTCTGATAATTAATTACAGTCAAGTTAGACCTATAGCCCAACATTTTTTCTTTCATGTATATGGATACCTTTTTAAATGAAATCACTTAACTTATAAAGGACCAATACGAAACTTTATTGAAAAAGTTTATCGACTTTTTGGTCAAGGAAAAAAACTTATACTATAAGAAATGCGTTCTTCTGCTAAGCACAAAATTTGCATTCGTATTTAAAGACATGAAATCTTTGACCTCAACTAGCAATATTTTTTTCAGTGCAGCTTAAAGGGTGCGTTTAGGATATGAAATTAGTCGGAACCCGGCCTGACTTTCTCCTTTACTTACTTGTTTTTTTTTTTATAATTATATTCCTGTATTCAAAGTCGGTTGGACAATATCTTCTGTGAATTCAAGCTGTGTTTTTATAAGCAGAGTATCCTTCTCCTCAACATACTGGAAAATTAAGCATCATACTTCAACTACATAATCAAAGAATCTATGCTTTCCCGTCCAATAAATCGCGAAAAAAAAGTAAAAGTACTTAAAACTTGACCATTAACCATTTGTTAAAAATGTTGGACACGTAGAACATGCCTTCCCCAACATACGCGCGCCGAAAAATACATGCACCCTTATATGTTACTGTCAATTGTCTATGTAAATTGTAAGCGCTTTGTATACCACCACCATTAGATGTGACGGGGCGATAATTACGTGCATTCCGTTTGTAACACATCGAAATAATCGATTTTCCGACTAATAAAGTATTATATATCTTGATCAGCCGAGAAATTCTAAGACGATATAACGATGTCCGTCTGTCTCGTGTCTGTCTGTTGTAATCACGCACAGTCTTCAATAATGATAAAGCAATCGCTGCTGAAAATTCTGCATCAAACTCTCTTTTGTCTTTGCCGCCAGGCAGCGTCAAGCTTCGAAGATGGGGCTATATCGCGTCCAGGTTTTTGAATAGTCCCCATATAAACCGACTCCGCATTGGCTATTGGGCTTATAAAAATCGTCAGTTCTATCCAATTTGCCTGAAATTTGAAATCTAGAGGTATTTTATGACCATAAAGAGGTGTGCCAAACAATTGTGCATTATCGCGTCCATTTTTGTATAGCCCCCATTATAAGACCGATCTTCCCGAATTTACTTCTTAGCGGTTATAGAAAACCGCAGTTTGTATTCCAATTTAACCTGAAATGAGAAATCTACGAGCGTATTGTAGCCGCACACAAATACTGTTGCTGCCAAAAATTCGTGAGTATCGGTCCATATTTTGGTATAGCCCCTCATAATAGACCATCTCCCGATTTTAACTTCATGCCTTATTATAAACCGCCAGCTTTTTATTTCAATTTACCTGAAATAGGAAATCTAGAAGGTATTGCAGAAACCACAAAATACGCTGTGCCCAAAAATTGTGAGGTATACGCGCTCGCATTGTTTTGGCTATGGTCCCATATTGAAAACGACCCCGATTTGGCGGTCTTGGGCTTATAGAAAACCGTAGTTTTATCCAATTTGTCTGAAATGGAATCGTAGAGGTATTTTCGGCCGTCAAATAAAGACGGTGTGTCGAAACGGTGAGTAATCGGTCCATATTTTGGTATAGCCCCTCATATAGAACCGGATATCCCGATTTACTTCTTGGGCTTTCTAGAATCCAAAGTTTGTTATCTGATTGCCTGAAATTGTAAATATTCTGGATTTTAGACCTCACAAAAACTTTGTTATCGCGCATAAGTTTCTTTATCGCGTCCATTTGGTAATGCCTCCATATAGACCGAACTTCACTTCTTAGGGTGTTAGAAACGCACTGAACATGAAAATTGCTTAAACTCAATGTAAAATTTCCAAAGATTTTACTTCTACAAGTATGTTTAAGATTCAAATACAAGACGTTATTTTATAATTTTTTTGCCACACTTACAAGAGATGTTAAAATGATTCCTCAAAACTTAAACAAAAATCGGCTTCTTATAAATCCAGAATCTGTTATAGTCCTCATAGGTGAAATCTTTAAAAAATTTAATCTTCGCGCGAAGTGTCTCAAGCCCTCCTGAAATTTCAAAGGAAACTCTAATAAATGTGGCCTTCATTGGTGGTGGTATTTAAGATTCGCCGGCCGAACTTAGGCTGCTGAGTATACTTGTTTATTAAACAAGTCTGCGCCCAGAAGCTGCGCAAGGGGCAAGCCCTGCGTTCCTAACTTCGCTCCACCCGATCAGCCTTATATCACAAACTACTCAACGCCGATCCTATAAACTCCAAGTAAAATCGATCAAAGTTTATTTCACTATTCCCCTTCCCCAATCAGATATTCGAAAAAATCATGCCTACCCTGTACTTAATTTAATTACACTTCTCTTCATGTTCCCCTTAAATTCATGTAAATCAAAGAAGCTTCGTTAAATATTGATCTATTTTTTAAGGGACGTTACTTTTCCAGATAAATATCGACAAATACAGACAGTTGCGCATACTATCATGTACCTCCTCTGCAAAATTTCATGAAAATCTAGAAACTTTCCTTCAAGTTTCAAAGTCGGGGCAAGGAGAAGGTTGTATCCCCATCCAAATAACCAAAAACAGATACACCATATTGATTTCATAACCTTCCCCTACGCCCTTTGTAAATTTCAAAAAAATTTGAGAATTTTATTTTTTTTTCAGTTTTACAGGAGGTCCCCGCTCCCCCGACCTAATATCGAAGAAAAGGATGTAGACGTCGCAGGAAAATACGAAGCAAATTATAAGCCCCAATTTTCAAAATGCAGCGCGAAGGAGCCAGGCTCCTCTCCAAATTATCACAAAATCACGTATCAATATAATTTCATAGCATCTCCCCATGTCCTCTGCTAGAATTCTATTAAAAAAATGCTTCATTAGTATCATGATTAAGGAGAAGCGACTGTCTCCCCTGTGTCACGAACAAATAATTTAAAAATCTGGAACATAATATAAAATGTTCATACCTCACCAGGTTTTTCCGCTAACATTCAAATAATCGGAGAATTTTAGTTTTTTGTGCCCCACTGCTACTGAAACAAAAAGTCGGCCAAAGGCGGAGGTCCCCCTCCCAACTAAAATATCAAAAAATAAAGTAGCGTTTTTGTCTAGATCGGCATAATTTTTTCCAATTTTCAAAAAGTACGGTTTAAGGAGCGCGAGCCCTCCCCGACAACAAATATTAATCACATCAGGTACCCCATAAAAAAGGGCCGTAACCCCACGGCATGTTCTCTGCCAAAATCTGAAGTAAATCACAGATAATGTTGTTTTTTTCGTTGTACACTGAAAAAAATATTTACGTAAAAAATATTTACTTAACCGCAACCAAATTTATAGGATGCGCCAATTTACAAATATGACTAAAGGCATAAAGTTCTTTAAAATATGAAATCTTTAATTAAAAATATAGTTTATTAAGTTTGCTTAAAAAAAAATTTATTAAAATTTAAAGACACAAACTTTGCAAGATTGCGCTTCCCTCGCGTTAAAGTCTATATCTTTGAACTAAGGCCGAATTTCCCTAAAGTAAAAGAAACACATTTCTTATTTAAAGAAATCGTCTTAAATTAACTGGTATTGCATCTTTAAATTTATAGATAAAAGCGGTCTTTACATATCAAGGCAAACTTATTTGAGGATTTAAGCAATCTTTGGGTTTAAAGTTTTTTGGAATTAGAAACATTGTGCTACTTGATGTATGCGTCTATAATTTAGATTTCAAAGCTTCATTTTGTTTGACGTTAATAATCTTTATGAATAACCCGGAAAGACAGAATCGAAAATTCTATAAATGGATCCCCTATCTCAATTTTATTTTACTGCATCCTAGATTTAAAAGCAACATAGGTCGCTAAAAATATCTTTATTTTAAAGAAGCCGCATCTTTGTATCGGAATCAATACAAACATTCTTAAGGGAAGGTCAAAATTTTTGGATCCAAATAAACTTTTTTTTGAGTGTACTTAAAAAAGTCGCACAAAGGGGAGACCCCCTCCGTGTCCAAATATGGAAAAATAAAGTAGCGGATCTTTGTCTTGACATCACCCCTAACCTCCCTTGAAATGTTCACCAAAATCAGAGAACTTTTGTCCTATTTTGAAAAAATAGTGCAGGGCGGAGGTCCCCCTGCCCCAAAGGATATAAAACAAGTACCCTCCCTTATGTACCCTCCACCATGGATTGCGTAGAAACGTTATGAAGTGTGAGATTTCAAAGGTTCATTTTGTTGACGATTAATATCTTCTTATAATATACCCGGAAAAGGAATGAACAATTCTATAAATGGTATCCTATCTCAATGTTTAATGTTTACTGATCCAATTTAAAGCACCAAGGTCGCTAAATAACTATCTTATTTAAAGAGAGCCGATCTTTGTATGGATAGTGGAATTACAACATTCTGTTAAGGAAAGGTCAGAAATTTTTGGATCAAATAACTTTTCTTTGTGAGTGTACTTGTAAGAAAAGTCGCGACAAAGGGGAGACCCCCCTCCGTGTCCACCAAAATATGGGGAAAAAATAAGAGTAGTGGATCTTTGTCTTTGACATCACCCCTGAAGCCTCCCCTTGGAAATGTTCACCAAAAAATCAGAGAACTTTGTCGGCGTATTTTAAAAATATAGTGCCAGGGCGGAGGTCCCGCTGGCGCCAAGGGATATGATATGACAATAGCCATCCCTATGTACCCTCCACCATGGGAGTTTTTGGTGGGGGTCGTTAGAAAGCTACCTACGTAAAGGACTGTCGATTCCGATCAGAGTCGAGGGAGGTACGTTGGGGGGCGTTGTGGGGTGGGTGGTAGATACTTGCCGATGGCGAAGCGGTATCTAAACGTTTAAGTTAGATCTCAGCACGGGTATGGCGATATGATCTAGGAAAATAAATTTCGATTAAGAAACGTTATATAATTTCTAGTTCTTGGATCGGTATTACACTATATGGTATAGAGTGAGTCTATAAATAATTACGAGACCGACGCGTGGTGTGCGGGTGATTAATTACACGCGAAAAAGGGTAAACGGTAGCATTTTGGCGGGGAAAAAAGGGAGTTAGCTACTCTCGTGGGTTGAAGAAATTCGAGAGCTAAATTGTATTCCAAATTTTGAGAGTCAGTTAATATTTAACGAAAAAGATTCCGAACATGTTTTGGGTATTTTTACGTACGCCTATTGCGACAATGCATCACTCTGCCCGAAAGAAACAAAAATGAAACTCATAATCAAAGCAACAAACTTTATGGGCGCATCATTGCCATTTTAACCTCGCTGCTTAGTTCAATCTATCACGGGTGATTTGTCCTCGCGTAAGTGCCGAAAACGTGTCTCTGCTGTTTTAGATTAGAATTGCAACTAATTGTAGTGATTGGAAATGTTACTGGCCATTTTTAGCGTCAGTTATAGCATTTTTGTTGGCATCACTTGGGTATAAGAAAAAATCCGTTGGCGCTGGGCGAAATTTTCTTAACAAATGTTTACAACCTACACCACTAAGCCAAAATAAATTTTTCGCCAAATAAATAATAAATTCTCCATTCTAGCATCAGTTTTCAGACAGACCTTTTCTTCTGTACGCAGAGTCAGAGTGAAATGCGGGGTTCGCTTTATGTGGGGCGCTATATATATTCTATGGACCGATATGACCAATGTTGCATGGGTTGTAGAGATCTACTAAACACCACGCGTACCGAATTTCAATCGGATCAGATGAAATTTTCCCCTTCAAGAGGTTCCGGAGGACAAATCGAGAGATCTGTTTATATAGGGAATATGTATAATAATGGAGCGATATCGACCTACAAGAGGCTCCGGATGTCAAATCTGGGAGTCGGTTTATATGGGAGCTATATATAATTATTGACCGATATGGACCAATTTTTGCATGGTTATTAGAGACCATATACTTATACTACGTACCAATTTTCAACACGATCGGATGAATTTTGCTCCTACAAGATGTCAAATCTGGGGATCGGTTATATGGAGGTAGATATATAATTATGGGCCGATGTGCGGACCAATTTTTGCAGCGATGTCGGTACGATGCCACTATACTAACACTACGTACCAAATCTTTCAAGTGCGATCGTGAATGATTTGCTCCCTCCAAGAGGCTCAGAAGTCAAAAGAATTTGGTTTATATTGGGGCATATACACACAAAAAAATTTTTTTCTGATTCAATCACCAAATTAATTGATCCAATTACATTTTTTAATTGAAATGTTCTTCAATCACGAAAATGATTAGTATCAATCACAGTTTTAACTTGGGCATAGAAAAAAACTTCTTGCATTAAAAAATATAATTGATTTTTAGCAAATTTACAATTAATTTTTTAATTGATTCAATTTAATTGAGTTGATTGCAAAACTCAATTAATTATGTTTAAAAAAAGGTAAACTATTTTTAATTACTTACTGAATTATTTTATTTTGTTATATACTAAATGTTTGTTTGAAATACATTTTTAATAAAAAAAATACATTCATTTTATATTATTAGTCTTGCCAATTGATAAATAATAATAATTGATCAATTAATTTTTCAAGTAAAAGTTTTTAAAATTTTCAATCATTGCACTTAATTAACTTATTTATTTCTATCATGATTAAAAATTTAATTGTATCAATTAATTATTAATTAAAAAAATTTTCAATATCAACTTCACCACTTTTAATATTTGAATATTTTGGTGATATTTTGTTCTTGTGTATATATTAGTTTATTGGACCGAGTATGTACTAAGTTTTCGGGACGTGCGTATGGTTTGCTTGACGAGACCATATAAGAGGTCGTCGCGCCTGACTAAAAACTTTTTATCTCATCACTCATTTCGTCAGCATTCAGCAACAACAGTTTATTCACGCGCCCACCGTCACGCACGATACGTCTGTGGTGTAGCTAATCCATTTGATCGAAATGAAAAACCGAGTACTCACGCAAGCTTCTCACACTCACGCACATTCACGACAACAAAGTATTTATTCACGTGCTATCGCTTACGCCACCATACGTGTGGTCTTCCATCCAACGCTACCTCTATTCCACGAAATGAAAAACCGTTATACTTCAAGCTGAGCCACGCTGTGATCGGAAGCGAGAGCTTGTGTTTGTTAAGAGATACTATACGTTCATGGCGACGAATCACCGACAACTTCACCCATGATTTCACGAGACCCATTACCGCATCCATTTGCCAAACGGGAAATCAACATACACGCTGAACAAAATAGTCGCTAAAACAGTTCGAAGCCTCAAAATTTCGAGCTTCAACGTACTAATTCATCCAGTAGTCGAGCGTGAAGATTTAAATCATTGATTATTTTCCGTGAGCGTGCTCGATTTTGCGCAGAAATTGTTAGTCACGCACATTCTTACGAAGCGTTTACAGTTTTTCTCATGCACGCCTCTCCGGCAACGACATAATTTTTATTTTAGTCCCACTTCCACGCACCACATTCCAGACGAAGAGCTTGCTCTCTCAGCACTTTTTTTCAAATTATCTCACGTATCCGTTACAGTCGTGTGCTACGATGAATTTCGTGTCTCGCCCACACCTCCTTGCCCACGCACCCCACGCTCCCCGTATCCCACTACATACCAACGTGTACCACAACTTATAACACACCTGGATCGGTAGATCTGACATTTATGCCTCCTCCAAGAGGTCTCCTCACCAATCGCGGCCCAAATACTGCCCCGTCGCTTCTGCCTTCATCATACCCGTAAAACTGAGGTCCGATATCGGTCCCATTTCCTGAATAACAGTCACCTGAGCCTACATCCAATAAACTATTATTTGCCAGAGAGATCTCAAGTACGTATAGCTCTGTTTCGTTCGGATGTTAGCGTTGATTCAACAGACGGACGGCACGGACGATGCTTAGATCGACTCAGAATTTCGCACGACCCAAAATACTGTGATACTTTTATGGGCATGCTTAGACGCAGATATTTCACATGTTGTTACAAACGCGGAGTAAACAAAGTTAATATGTCCCACACTCTTGGCTGGAGGCGCAGTTTAAAACACTTGACCCACCTCGTACCCTATTTTCACCACATTGATCGCCTTTCTGCCGCTTCTTCCGAAAATTAAAGTAAATCGGTATCAAACCGTTCTCGACGTGACAGCGGAGATCATACAAACAAACATACTGTAGAGATTTCTATATATACGCGAGCTAC
>PGFW01001788.1:6972-18225 GCA_003123925.1 Haematobia irritans
CTATAGAACTGATATCTTTCAATGACATTCTAATTCCAATAATTTCATATAAGAAATAATTGCAATTTCTAAAATAATTTTGATCGATAGAGAATAAATATGACACATTTATAATAGATAATATTTCAAATTATTCATATAGAAATAAATTATGACAAATTTCTATAGAAATAAAATACGCGATTTACATAATATTTGTCTATACTATAATTAACATCCCGATTTGACAAATATCTTTTCTGTACACAACTACGAACATCAATTCACAAAAATTCTAAAGAATAATTGAAAAAAAATTAATCGATAGATTCATATATAATTTTCGCTGACAATCAAACATTATTCTATAGAAAGCAGTATGTTCATTTCTCGCATGTACTCTTCACAGATTTGGTCATGTATATCACTGACATTTACCTAAATTTGACAATATATATATTTTTTTCAATATATGAATCATAATTACACCACGCGTTTGGAACAAAATTTATATCATACTCTGAATTATACGCTGGTAACCTCTTGAAACAAACAATTTATATACTTGAATATATCTAATTTCTTCTGACTTCACAATCTCTTTCTCTCTTGATCCCATTGATGACCACCTACATATCATATTGTACAAACTACTACACTACGAAGGAACACGCCATTATAGGTTCAATATCTTCTCGCAGGAACCTAAGATTCCCGCCCTACTTCGTTAGATCAGGTACTCACATCATCTTCTGAGAGACATTTTATCATTTTATCAGACGACATGCATCCATAAACATTTGCTGACGAAGCCATGTTCACTCCTCTCATATAGATCTGCATTAGATGGAAATTTTGAGAAAAACCTTCCAGCAATGGTTACAGACCACTAATTTCACTACCGGGATCACTTCTTAGACCAAAATTATTAATGTAAAACAAAATATTTCGTAACAAATATCTTCTCTAAAGACAACTTAATATATTTCTGCGACTATAAATCTGTTCTTATAATAGAAACTTAACAATTGCGTGAACAAAATTTTCCATATTGAATTATTCCAACACTTCTCATTCTGACAAAGTTTTACAGTAGAAATGCATTAAGTTTCACTAAGGCAAAAATGTTCGTCTAAATCTAGATGGAATAACAAATTTGAAACAATCATTCACTATATCGACTCATTACCCGTTAATCATCTTTCTTGACAACTAATTTCACTCTTATAACATATGACGTTTAGCTATCAATGTTCAGAAATCGCTAAAATCTGATCAAATTTTCCATAGATAAGTTTGCTCCAGCGCGCAACCTAGGTTCTGTGAAAATTTTTTATAGTATACTATATCTCCGAAATCATGTTCGATAAAAATTTATTATATGCAACAGTTAAAATATCTTTATGAACAAAAATTTTCTATAGACCTTTCCTAATATAAAATCTTCCCGATACACAAGTACTTACTGTTATCATACGACATTCTACTCAAAAATTTTGAACAAAATTTTTATAAGAAGATATAAAATGTATGCATATAATTTGACAAAAATTTTTCTATAGAAAAAAAAAAATTTTGACAAAAATTTTTAAAATTTATAGAATAAAATGTTGACAAAATTCTATAGATAATAAAATTTTGACAAATTTTTGGAAAAAAAATTGACAAAAATTTTATAGAAATAAAATGACAAATTTTCTATAGGAAAAAATGTGACAAATTTCATAGAAATAAAAATGTTTGACAAAATTTCTAATAGAAATACAATTTTCGTTTTGTTTGTTATTGTTGGCTTTCTTCATCGTTATTGTTGTTTTTTGATCCTCAGCTTAAAGCCATGCATTGACAAACTACAAGTGTAGCTTAACCAACAGAGGAAAAGTTTTTGACAAAGTTTTTTAAAGAAATAAAAATTTTGACAAAATTCTATAGAAATAGATTTTGACAAAATTTTTTGTAAATAAAATTTCTTTAGAAATCAAATTTTGACAAAATTTCTATAGGAATAACAATTTTGACAAAGTTTTTTATAGAAATAAAATTTCACACAAAATTTATAGAAATAAAATTTGACAAAAATTTTCATAGAAATAAAATAAGAATTTTTGCTTAGCGTCACGTTATCTATCAGAATAGCTTGATCTGGCAACCCGTCATTTCACTGGGATCGGACCACCTCCCGTTAATTCTCACCAATGACCGGTCTTGCAACTTCATAACTTCTGAACGCTGTACTTTTATCAAAAGAAAGCTAACTGGGACGACTAAAGAGAAATACACCGATCACAGCTTTAATGAGCTCCAGTCCCTCTCCCATTTACATGTTGTCCAGAGGGCCCATACCGGCCGCTGGCTTCATACCCGCTTTTCGAATTGCCCAGACGAGAACCAACTTCCCAGCTGAAGCGACGTAAAGGACTCCAGCAACACACCATAATTTACCCAGCCATGGGTACCAATATCATCAACATGCGCTTTGCGCAAGCCACGTGAGACGCTGGGCCCGACGAAATTCGTATGCTAAAGTTGAAACATCTGGGAATACTAAACTTGGGTGATATCTCTGGTACTGTTAAACCTCTTTTCACTGTCCCAACCCTTCCTAACGGCGTTGATATCATATCATACAATCATAGCATCCGGGACCCTTGTTAATGACATCTGCGACTGCGATTCACTACATGGATGGCTGAAGTCCATATACCATTGTACCGATACTGAAAACAATTCCGACAACAAATTGCCCCAAGATTCACAGAGTCACAATCGACAGCGTTTTTAAGTCGTCTGCCCGCGCCACTGCAAATTGTGATAAACTCCATGTTTTCCCAATCGATTTTCGGTATCACTTGGCGTGCGGACAAAGAAACCTCTTTGGCTACATATAAGGCAAATGGCTGGTAAGTGGAAAACTACGCAGCCCCAGTGTGAACTTGCCAGAACACTGCCCTTAGAACTTCGACAGGATGTCTTCACGAACCAAGGATGTAAGGGTTCATCTTCGTTATCTAGAGCCAGTTTTACAAAAGAAAGCCTCTAGGAATAACAGGCAGGTCTGATTCAGGATTCATTAGGATACAGCAGCTAAAGCGGTGAGGAGCTACAAGGATAATCCTATTCTCGAAGTCCGACCATCTCCCATAACAACAGAGGAATGTGACCTCCCTCCCTGACTACGGTCGTTTTGGCCCAACCAAGATCGGAAAAGGTCAGTCACCATAACAGGCTGGTCTGAACAAGTCAGCAAGCGAAGCGGTTAAATCGATTTTTGATTTTAGAGCCAATTTATGATTGTGGCCAAAATCGAAAGTCCGATATTGGATCAAATGATGCAAACTTCAAATTTTGAAAAAGTCGACTCTTCCAAGTTTTGAAGAGTAAGATTATTGGGGAATAGAACACGACTACCCAATTTTGATCAGTATCCCCAAAAGTAACTTGCCATATAAAGAATTATCAAAGCACAATTTTATACTCCCAATAAATTATTATGTATAATAAACTTCATCTTCTTTCATTTCAGATTTATTTGAATTGCGACAAATTGATCCCTGGAACGCTCATATCTATGCCCGAAAGTCATTGCGTAATCGTTATGGCAATCACACGTTAACTATTACCACTCGTGATTTGGGTGCTCCACCAAATATTGTAACAAAACAATTGGACATCTGTATATCCGATTTCAACGATCATGCTCCAGTATTTGTACAACCCTTACATAACACAACGGTCCGAGTTCCAGAAAATGCAACAGTTGGTTCCTTAATACTACAAGTTATAGCGACCGATGAAGATATAGGCATGAATGCTTTGGTCCGTTATCGTTTGAAACCAGATCCTTTGGGAAGTTATCGTCTCTTTGATTTGGATGCGGATACAGGGCATTTATTTTTGAAGGAACCTTTAGATAGGGATAAGCAAAAAATTCATGAGGTAAGTTGAGGTTTGCTAGGGTGGGATGAACAGGTCCTGACATACGATCATACGTGATCATAAACAATTTTTTCGAATTTCAGATAATAATAGAAGCCTTGTGACAAGCTTTATCCCACCCAATCAGCTGAGTGGCAGATTTGGATTTGACAATTTACATACGTAATGTCAACGAATATGAACCTCAATTTATTGTTGATGAAATTGCTGTTAATTTTACAGGTGAGTAGTTCCAGAAAAACTCTTCCCTGAAGAAAGTTAGATTATGGGTAATGACACAGGAAATGAAATTTTGTCCATATTTCATTTCTGTAGGAAATTTTGTCTATATTTCATTTCTATAGGAAATAAGAGAGAGAATTGATGAAATTGCTTTAATTTTACAGGTGAGTCAATGTTCACAGATTCCAAGCAAAACAAAGGTCTCATTGCTAAAATAATTTTTCGAGGTTTAACTTAAATTAAAGATTGTAAGAATGGCATATAAAGGTGATTTGTTAAGAAGCTTGATAACTTTAAAAAAAAAAAACGAGCATAAAAATTGCAAAAATCTGATCGGTTCTTATTGTGAACGTATAGATTGTCGCATGACATTTACTTTTTTGAAGATAAATTTCATTAAATGTGACCGCGGCTGCGTCTTAGTGGTCCATTCGGAAAAGTCCAATTTTGGGCAACTTTTTCGAGCCATTTCGGCGCCGGAATAGTCCCGAATTTCTTCGGAAATGTGTCTTCCAAAGCTGGAATACGTTGCTGGTTATTTCTGTAGACTTTAGACTTGACGTAGCCCCACAAAAATATAGTCTAAACGGCGTCAAATTCGCAATGATCTTAGGTGGCCAACTGTACCGGTCCATTTCTTGAGATGAATTTCCTCCGAAGTTTTCCCCTCAAAAATGGCCATTAGAATCGGCGAAGCTGTGTAGGCATGTAGCGACCATCTTGTATGAAACCACATGTCATACCAGTTCAGTTCTTCCTATTGTTGGCAGACAAATAAGCTTTGTTAGCATCGACGAATACGCGAATCGCCATTCACCGTAACTGTTGCGCTCCAACAGTGTAAAAATACAAACATCTTTGAAAAAAATATCGTCAATGATTCCCACCAGCGTCCAAACGCACACCAAACCAGTGCATTTTTCGGGATGCATGGGCAGTTCTTGAAACGGCTTTGGTTGCTCCTCTGCACTCCAATATGCGGCAATATTTGCTTATTACGTAGCCATTCAACCAGAAAACTGAGCGCTCATCTGACAAAATTTTGTCGATAAAAAAGCGATTTTCTTGCCACTAGATTTTGGTAATAAAATTCAATGATTGCAAAACGTTGCCGCTTAGTAAGTCTATCATGATGAAATGTCAAAGCATTAATGAGCAGTTTCTCTTTGGACACCATGTCTTGAAAATCCCACGTGATCTGTCAAATACTAATTGCATAAATCTAACCTCAAAAGAATCATCCCTTTACTATGAGAAAGTCTAAGTTGGTATAATTGGCGTGCCATTGTGGGGGGCTAGGTTGGGTTAAATAAGGTCACACTTTTATTACTGTTACCGAAATTTTGACAAAATTTCATTTTCTATATGGAAAATTTTTCAAACAACAATTTCGTTTCTATATGGAATTGTCGAAAATTTCATTTTTATATGAAATTTTGTCGAAAATATTAATTCTATAGAAATTTTGTTAAAATTCATTTTCTGTAGGGCATTTTGTCAATTTCATTTCCTATAGGAAATTTTTCTCGAAAATTTGATTACTATAAGGAAATTTTAGTAAAATTATCATTTCTATAAGAAATTTGTCAAAATTTCATTTCTATATAGAAATTTTGTCACAATTTCATTTTTATGAAGAAATTTTTAACTTTCATTTCTATAGAAATTTTCTCAATCTTAATCATTCTATACGGAAATTCACCAAATTGTCATTCTTATACGAAAATTTTGTCAAGAATTTCATTTACTATAAGAAATTTTGTCAAAATTTCATTCTTAGAAATTTCAATTAAAATGTCATTTCTATAGGAATATTTTTGCAAATATTCATCTTCTAATAAAAAATTTTTCTCAAAATCTCATTTTTATAAAAAAAGTTTTCACAATTGTTCATTTCTTAAAAAATGTTCTCAAAATTTTCCATTTATATTAGGAATAGTGTGTCAAAATTTTCAATTCTTTAAGAAAATTTCTTCCAAATTTATTCTATCGAGTTTTGTTTTCAACATTCCATTTCTATAGGAAATTTTTTGCAAAATTTCATTTTCTATAAGAAATTGTTCTCAAAATTCATTTTAATATAATGTTTCAAAATTTCAATTCTATAAAAAATTTCCCAAAATTTCATTTATAATATGGAATTTTGGTCAGAATTCCATTTATTTAAGAAATTTTCTAAAATTTCGCATTGTTTATGAGTTTTTTGTTTTCAAAATTGATTCATTTCTATAGGAAATTATGTCAAGAAATTTTCACTTCTAAAGAGAATATATTTGTCAAAATTATTTCTATAGGAAATTTTTTTTCAAATTCCATTTCTCTTAAGAAATTTTCTCAAATTTCATTGTCATCGAGTTTTCTTTTCAAATATCATTTCTTAGGAATTTTGTCAAAAATTTCATTTCGTATAGGCAATTTTGTCAAATTTTACATTCTCTATATGACAGATTTTGTCAATTTCATTTTCTATATGAAATTTTGTCAAAAAATTTGTTTCTATGGGAATTTGTCAAAATTTCATTTCTTAGGAAATTTGATTATATGTCCATTTCTGTTAAGAATTTTGTAAAATTCATTTTCTATAGGAATTTTTCAAATTTCAATTGTTATCGAGTTTAATGTTGTCTCAACATTGTATTTCTATAGAGAATTTGTCAATAATTTTCATTTCTATAGAAAATTGTCAAAAGCTTTATTTCTAGAGCGAATTTTGCAAAATTCATTTCTATAAGAAAATTTTCTATCAAAATTCCATTTCATAAATTTTTTTTTTAAATTTCATTTCTATATAAAAAATGTTTCAAAATTTTTTATATAGGAATTTTGTAAAATATTTCTTAAGAAATTTTGTCAAAATTTCAATTTCTGGTAAAATTTTGTCAAAATTCATTTCTATAGGAAAATTTTTCACAATTTCATTTGCTATAGGAAATTTTCTCAAAATTTCATTTCTATAGGAAATTTTCTCAAATTTTCATATCAGATAGAATTTTGTCAAACTTCATTTATATAGGAAATTTTCAAAATTCATTTCGTCATTTGTCAAAATTTCATTCTATAGGAAATATTTTCAAAATTTCATGTTCTATAGGAAATTTTCTCAAATCAAGATTATTTCAATTTCTATTACATGGAAATTTCTCAAAATCTTTTTACAATTATATACATTTTCTGCTTAAAGAATCCATTTCTCTAAGAAATTTTCTTAAAATTTCATTGTTATCGAGTTTTTTGTTTTCATTTCATTTCTATAGGAATTTTGTAAAAATTTCTTTTCTATGGGAAATTTTGTCAAATTTAAATTTCTATGGGAAATTTGTGTGAAAATGTCATTTCTATAGGAAATTTTTCAAAATTTCATTTCTAGTAAAAAATTTTCCAAATCTATTTTATAATTTTTTTTCACAAATTTTATTTCTATAAAAATTTCCCAAAATTTCATTTATATATGAGAAATTTTGTCAGAATTCCATTTCTTTAAGAAATTTTTTCTAAAAAATTTCATTGTTATCCGAGTTTGTTTTTTCAAATTTCATTTCATAGGAAATTTTGTCAAAATTCATTTTTATGGAAATTTTTGTCACAATTTTCATTTCTATAGGAAATTTTGTCAAATTTCATTTTCTATAGTGAAATGTTTGTCAAAATTTCATTCTATAGGATTTTGTAAATTTATCTTCTATAGTAATTTATTATTAAAATTCTATTCCCATAAGAAATTTTCTCAAATCTATTTTTATAAAATTTTTCAAAATTTCATTTCTATAAAAATTTTCTCAAAATTATTCATGATAAGAAATTTTGTTAAAATCTATTTCTCTAAGAAATTTTCTTTAAAATTTATTGTCAATCGAGTTTTTGTATTCAAAATTTCATTCTATATTGAAATTTTGTCCAAAATTTCTTTATCTTATAGGAAATTTGTCAAAATTCCATTTCTCTAACAGTAATTTTCTCAAAATTTCATATGTCATCGAGGTTTTAAATTTCAAAATTTCATTTCTATAGAAAATTTTGTCAAATTTAATTTCTATAGAAAATTTCTCAAATTTATTTCTAAAGGTAAATGTTGTAAAATTTCATTTTTATGGGAAATTTATTTCTCAAATTTAATTCTATAGGAAAATTTTCTTCTTAAAATTTTCATTGTCATCGAGTTTTTGTTTTTCAAAATGTAATTTCTATAGGAAATGTTGTTCAAAATTTTCAATTTCTTAAGAACATTGAAATCGAAATTCATTTAGTTATTATAGGAAATTTTCCTTCAAAATCTCCATTCTTTATAATTTTTTTTTCAAATTTCACTCTTCTATAAAAAATTTTCATAAAAAAGTCATGTTATATAGTAAATCTCTGTCAAAATCCACTTTTTCTCTTAAGAAATTTTGTCAAAATTTCATGTCATCGAGTTTTTGTTTTCAAAATTTCAATTTCTATAGAAATTTTGTCAACATTTCACTCCATAGGAAATTTTTGATCAAAAGTTCATTTTTATGGAAAATTTTTTTCTCAAAATTTAATTTCTATTAGGAAATTTTTTCAAATTTCATTTCTATAAGGAAATTTTTATAGAAAATTTGTAAAAATTCCATTCGTCTAAGAAATTTTGTAAAAATTTTATTACTAATAAGAAATTTTATTTGTCTAATAAGGCAATATTTTCTCATAAATTTCTTTTCTATATGGAAATTTTCTCCAAAAACTTACATTGTGTATAAGAAATTTTCTCAAAGAATTCATTTTGTTAGGAAAATTTGTTCACAAAAATTCATTTCTGTAGAAATTTATGCTAAAAATTTTAATTCTATAGGAATTTTGTCAAAAATTTCATTTGCTATAGGAAATTTTTGAAACAAAATTGTTCTTTTCTATAGGAATTTGTCAAGATTTCATTTCTATAGGAGATTTTTGTTAAAATTTCATTCCATTTTCTCTAAGAAATTCTTTAAAAAGATTCATTTCATCGAGTTTTTTGTTCAATTTCATTTATATAGGAAAATTTTGATTCAAAATTCCATTTCTTCTAAAGAAACTTTCTCAAATTTCATTTTCTATAAAAAGATGTTCTGCGAAAATTTCAATTATACAGGAGATTTCTGTTTAAAATTCATCTTCTCTAAAAGAAATTTACTTAAAATTTCATTGTCATCTGAGTTTTTGTTTTTTTTTAATTTCATTTCTATAGGAAATTTTGTCAAAATTTCTTTTCTATAAGGAAAATTTGTCAAAATTCCATTTTCTATAAAATTTTCTCAAATTTCATTTATAATAGGAAATTTTCAAAATTCCATTTCTGCTAAGAAACTTTCTCAAAATTTCATTTGTCATTGAGTTTTCGTTTCCAAAATTTCATTTTATACGGAAATGTTTGTCAAAATTTCATTTCTATAGAAAATTTCTCAAATTTTATTTCTATAAGGAAATTTTGCAAAATTTCAGTTTCTATAGGAAGTTTTTACAAAATCTCATTTTATAAATTTTTTCAAAAATTTCATTTCCATAAAAAAATTTTCTCAAAAATTTCACTGTTTATCGAGTATTTATGTTTTCAAAAATTGTTATTTCCATAGGAAATTATTTAATCAAAATTTCATTTCTATAAGGAAATCTTTGTCAAAAAATTTCATTTCTATAGAAATTTTCCTCAAAATTTCATTTCTATAAGGAAAATTTTCTCTCAAAAATTTCATTTCAAATAGGAAACATTTTGTCAAAACTTCATTTACACTCAAAAAAAGTGAACCTCTCTATTCACTAAAAGCCAAATGTTAAGCTTTATTTTAAGTTCATAGAAATATTATGTTTGGAGAAAGTTTCTTTACTCTAATACTTTTTTTGTGTACGTTTAGTTAAAATTTAACTTAAACCCGAGGAAAAAAAAATATACTCAAATGAGGCATAGTTCAGAAACATTTCTTAAAAGAAATTTGGTAAATTTTATACCAAAAATTTGCGTCCATCGTGAACTCGTATGTCACTAAAAGACATTCTTGCAATTTTGAACTCCAAGTTTTTTTCTTCAACTAACAAAATTTTCTGTTCAACAAAACTTAGTTATGTCTAATAAATTTTCGTGTATTTGTCCGAAGAAAATATTTACTTTAATTTTATGACGATCGGCGTGATGCCAAAGTCTGTTATTACTGTTGTAAGTTAAGAATTTTTCTACAAATATTCAATAATTTCTAAATATTAACCTGAAAAGTTTGTTCTTCCTGTTTTTTCAAGTGTATATAGGAAAATTTTCTCAATTTTATTTCTATAGGAAATTTTGATCAAAATGTCGATTGTCTATTAGGAAATTTTTTGGCAAACGTTTCATTTCTATAAATAAAAATTTTCTCATAAATTTAATTTCTGATAGGATATTTTGTTCAAAAATTCATTTTTTCTAAAGGCAAATTTCAAATGTCATTTTTATGAGGAAATTTTTGCAAAATCTCGTTTTATAGAATTTTCTCTAAATTCATTTTCTATACGAAATTTTGTCAAAAATTTCATTGTTATCGTTTTTTTTTCAAAATTTCCATTTTTTTCAAAATTTTCATTTTCTATAAGGAAATTTTCATCACAAATTTCATTTTTTTTTTTTTTTTTTTTTCTATTAGAAGATTCCTATTTAACAATCTTATTTAATTTATTAAATTATTTAATTTTCTAAATAAATTTTCTTTCCATTTCAGAAACCATTCTGAATCCTGGATCGAACGCTGTCAAAATTGCCCGATACCGATAGACAAGACGAGTCGATGATTTAGATGATCCACTCAAGTCAAGTTTGTTTTTGCATATGAATACGAATATGAAAGAGGATAATTTTCATCTGGACCCTGAAAACTCATGTTCGACAACACAAAAACAATTATGATCGTTGAAGTTAACAGCCTTCTATTCATCTGTATTGTAAGGGCCATGAAAATTGTAATACAGCCGGGAATGATTACCATCAAATTGGGCGAGTAGCAAACACATTGGAAAAGAATAGATCAAGAACCTCTTGAACCACACAATCGTCGAACAAGGTGTGGATTTTGCCCGTAACACCAAAATTTTCAGATCGTTTTAAGCACTCAGGGAATTTACGCTCAATCGCTGCCAATGATTACACAACGTGTC
>PGFW01001788.1:36042-47596 GCA_003123925.1 Haematobia irritans
CCATATCTCATTATAATAATAGATAAATTCATTTTATAAATATGTAAAGTATTGATACGATATGTTGAATAAAAGATTTACTAACAAATTTACGACGTTAATTTATATGTCAATTATCGGCTTAATAATTTCAGTGGGTCAATATAAAGTATCATCTATAAACAGTGATTCAATATGTAAACATATACGAATTTCACTTATACCGATATATTACAATTCGTGTTGAACAAAAGTTAAATGGCAACTCCCTTACGACCAAAAACGACCCGAACGACAAATGCGATGGATTATAATTCACGATTATTGGAAATCGTAAATTAAGATGACAAGATACTTGCTGTACATCAATACCACGTGCCCACACATGGTTGTAATAAGAAACCGGGATTGTCCAGCCGGAATTCTTTAATAATTTCATCACGTCTTTTTGAGGCATATCACCATGCATGGAACTGACAGTGAAATTGCTTCACGCATTTTCTCAGTCACAATCACATTTACGTTTGGTATTGCAAAATATAATGCTTGGGTTATGGTTAAGGTATCTACAAATCGCATAGAGGTATCGAATTTCCATTCTTACGTTCGAACGCAACGAAGAATTGTTTAATACTTCCAATGTCAATTCATCACTAAAAGATAACATAGAAATATCGAGTTAGAGATTCCTTGGTAGATTTTTCAAATTTCAAAAACTCACCGTTTTACCAAAAATTCTTATGGGATCTGTCATAAATTTCGATGTCATTTCCAATATTTCATGGGGTAATGTGGCGGATATTAAAACAACTTGTGTTGCAGGTGGCAAGTACCGATAAACATCGTAGATTTGTTCTTTAAAGCCCTTATTCAACATTTCATCAGCTTCGTCCAGGACTAACATGCGAATAGCTCGGGTACGTAAAACTCTTCGCTTAATCATATCAAATACACGACCAGGAGTACCACTAACAATGTGTTGACCATAATCCAATTTACGAATATCTTCACCCAAATTTGTACCACCAATGCAAACATGGCACTGTACATTCATCAAATCACCTAAGGCCAGAATAACCTTCTGAATTTGTACGGCCAACTCACGGGTGGGAGACAAACACAAAACCTGTGTCTCACGCAATGATGTGTCTAAACTCTGTAATATGGATATGGAGAATGTGGCCGTTTTACCCGTACCCGATTGGGCCTGGGCAATCACATCCCGCCCTTTCACAATGGGTTTAATACTACGCTGCTGGATGGCCGATGGTTTTTCAAAACCTAAAGTGAATGCAATAGTTGTTAAACTTTCATATATTTTAGTGTAACCAAATGTACATCGTTTTGCATACCATAAGCATAAATGCCTCTAAGTAATTCCTCCTTAAGATTCATAGCATTGAAACTGGGTATGACCTCCACATCTTCACTTGTCTCAAATTCTACGTTAGATAAATCTTCCGCAGCAGCTCCACCTTTACGTGCCATTTTTACTGTCTATGTGCTAGTGCAATATTACCAAGGAAATCCACAAGTTTTGATAATATTTTTTCAAATGTTTTAAGTTATTACAAATAAACACTATCCCAGCCACGAAAGAAAGTTTTTTTTTACAATGCGGTTTACAGGGTTGCCATGTCGATCAAAAGTATGAAATGTCACAAAGTTTGCTATACGCATTATAGCCCTAAATAAACGCGTTACACATTTGCTTGTATCATATCTAGGAGAAATGTACCATAAGAAATAGGTGGGTATTGATACCATGGGTAAATTCGTTAGCACGATGTTATCGATTGTTTACATATTCTCCTATATGAAATACATGAGAAAACTGTATTATTGTCATGTAAACCCAGGATTTGAGGTCCTGGTATAATTGTAAAGCCCGGTGAAAATTCCTATTACAGCCAATAATGCAGTGTTACCAAGTACATCTTATGCGAGACAAATTTAAACAATCGTTAAAATGTCTCACATAATTTATGTGGAAATAATTACAATGCATTTTTTATGCGTACACAGAAAAAAATTATTTCTCAATAAAATCTAAAACCTATACCCGATTTTGTGGGTCTAAAATACCAGTATATTTTCAATTTCAGACAAATCGGATAAAAACTACGGTTTCTAGAAGCAAAAGAAATAAAATCTGGATATCAATCTATTAGAGGACTTTACCAAACCATGAACCGATGCACGCTATTTTTTGCACACCTAAATACCTCAAGATTTTCAATTTCAGACAAAGCGGGTAAAAACTGAGGTTTCTAGAAGCCCAAGAAGTAAAATCGGGAGATCGGTCTCAATGGGGGTTTTACTAAAACATAGACCGATACTCACCATTTTCGGCACACCTATTTATGGTCCTAAAATATCTCCAGATATTCAATTTCAGACGAGTGAAATAGAAAATACCATTTCTAGACGCCCGAGTAAATGGTCATAACACATCTCGCAGATTTCAAATTTCAAGAAAATCAGATTGAAAATACGGTAAGAAGTAAAATCGGGAGATATCTCTATATGGGGGCTATACCAAAACATGGACCTATGCACCCCATTTTCGACACACCTATTTGTGGTCCTAAAATATCTCCAGATATCCAATTTCAGACAAGTGAAATAGAAAATACCGTTTCTAGACGCCCAAGAAGTAAAATCGATAAATCGGTCTATAACAAAACATGGACCCATGCACCCCATTTTCATCACACATATTTGTAGTCATAAAATATCTCTAGATTTCAAATTTCAGGAAAATCGGATTGAAAATACGCGTTTTGTAGAAGTCCAACAAGTAAAATCGGGTGATAGGTCTATATGGGCGCTATACCAAAGCATGGACCGATAGCCACCATTTTTGGCACATCTATTTTTGAGCCTAAAATACCTCTAGATATCCAATTTCAGACAAATAGAATAGAAAAATACAGTTTCTAGACGCCCAAGAAGTAAAAGCGAAAGATCTGTCCTATTTACCAAAACATGACCGATAGGCACCATTTTTTCGTTCACACCTCATTTTTTGAGCCTGAAAACTTACCTCTAGGTTTCCAATTTTTCAGGCCAATCGGATTAGAAATAATTTTTAGAAGCTCGCGAAACTAAATCAGGAGGTTCGGTTTATTATCACAAACCTGGAAGCGATATAGCCCATCTTCCGAACTTTTGACCTTGCCTGCAAACAAAAAACGAATCTGTGGGCAAATTTCAGGACGAATTGCGCCATTATTGAAAGCTGGTGCGTGATTATAACAGCATAGACGACGACCCAATTCTGAATTTATTCCCTGGGAATGTTTCCCTGGTAATTCATTTTCCCGGAATAAAATCCTCCTATTATAAACAGTAAGGGGAAGGGAATAACAAGGATAAATAATTTAGAGTATTCGAAGTCAGCTGGTTTAACTTAAATCCATGCCTGGTGCCTGGCTTTTAATTTTGTGATTTTTGACTTGATAATTACAAGAAAACATGGATGCATTTTCCCTTGTATTTTTTTTTGGGAAATTATTTCCCAAAAAAATGTTATCGTTTTTTCCATCATTTTTTTATTGTCATTTTTAATTACAAATTTTTTATAATTGAGGGAGCTTCAACAATACAAAGATATTGAGAAGTGTATTAACAGTCTCCTTAGAAGGGAAAATAGTGTGAGTGATTTTTGATTATCGACCTGGATGGGGGGGATGCTGCTTAATAGAAATATGGAATCTGTTACTGGCAAACTCTGAAAGGAATTGCTGACTACGGACAAGAGGACCATCCCAAAGGAGGTGTGATATCACGTCTATTTATGGTTACTCATAGTAGATGAGATTCTTAACTTTTCTTCATGCCCAGTGGGATTAAGGTAGAGGTGGCAATATTTCGGACGATCATTGCTGTGATGGTGACAGGCAAAAAATTTTCTGGACACTATTCTCATGATGTAATTTGAGCGAGACCTTGCAGGTTCTATCCGACTGGGCAGGAGGCTGCGGCTTGAGTGTTAACCCAAAGAAGCGGATAGCTATGTGCTCTTCACTAGAGCAAAGGAAACCACCGGTATTAGGAACCCACGACTTTCAGGACGAGATTGAGTCTCTCCAAATCGGCCCAAATACTTTGGGAGTTAATCTTGGACTCTAGAACTGAACTGGCTGGAAAATACTGCAGTCCGTTCAGAAGAAGGGCCTATTGCGGCACTCTATGACGTGCCAAAGGCTTGGTCGGGGAATGCTGTGGGGATGAAAGCCGTCCTTGTTCCATTGGGCTTTTTTACAGCGGTTATAAGACCCGTAGCCACCTATGGCTGCACGTCTGGTGGCCATTACTAGACATCGCTAACCATATACAGAAATTCAAGCCCAGGCATAAAATAGAACGGCTCTTCATTATACATGACTGGTGCGCGAATCGAGGACAACGGTACTGCGGTTTTTTAATGGGAATTTTGCCCGCTGGCATCTTACACACTTCAGTGAAGACAGCCGAGGTTGATACGCATGAGACTGAAGAGCTTGGACTTACTCGAAACACGACTGCAGGCCACACGAAACTTGTCGCCTTCAGTTGGGCAGCGTTCTAAGGACGGACTATATGGCGACCCAGCATGTATTTACGAGGCGCGCGCAAGCTTTAAGATTGATTTTCCCCAAAGCATAGATGGACGGAGGAAAGGCTGTATACTTTATGGAGATCCGAACATTCTATACGGACGGATCGAATATGGCTGAAGGCACGGGCAGTGGTATTCTATGCCGAGGCTTAGGGATCAGGGAATCATATTAGATTAGATACGCATGCAGGTATCGTCACAAGGCGGGAGGTACTTGCTGTTTCGCCAAAGCTTGCATGAGCTTCCTGTCTGATGAGGCCGCATCATTCAGAAGCGCGAATATCTCTCTTCTTCGTCGCAAGTCATGGCAGCAAATGGAAGGCCTTGGATATACGAACATAACGTCGGAGCGTAGTCAAGCCGCCTGGTCGTAGAGATCTCGGGTTTCTCGCTTGAACAGATAATATAACTCTGTGCTGGGTGTACCTGGACATTATGGAATAAGGGGCAATGAGGAGACAGATGTACTGGCTAAAGAAGGTGCACGCGGCACGAATAACATCGTCACGGACGTTTTCCCCCCGCTATCTTCGTTATACTTACAGGGTCATGCTAAAATATGATGAACTGTGGAAGGAACGAGAGATTTCCTCTTGAGGTTGCTGAGCCAGACCAAGCTGATATAGAACGATAAGAGTAATAGGAACTCAGAAATTTTAATGGCGATGAATAGAGAGGATTTGAGGCCATTGATAGGCATCATTACGGGACACGATACACTTGGGAAGCATATGGTAAGGATTGGCTTAATAGCCGGTGGCTACAGAAGTCTCTTACCACTTTCTGTGCCAGTGTCCGGCACTATCTTTTGGAAGAAACAAGGTAATGGGCTCCTTTTTCTTTCAGGACATTGCTAAGGGCTGCGTGACTGTTTGGGTTTTGAAGGAATTATACTCGCCTTTATCAAGGCTCAGGATGGAAAAACCTAGAGAAAGCGTAAAGGAGTTTCTGACCGACCATTGGCAGATGAATACAGATGTCGAAGAGGAAAGAGAAAACCACGAATGAAATCACAATTGGACCATTCATGGTCTAAGTGGACACCATTTTCTCCAGCATAATGGTTTTGCTGTCATCCTCCATAGCCTAACCTTAAACCTAATACCAATTTTTCCCCAAGGCGAAAACTTTCCATTTTCGAAGTTGGTTATAAGAATAAGGCGAAAAGAGAAAATTTTCCTGGGAGATTTTGTTTAGAATAGGACAGAGGAAAAAAATCCCACAGAGTTGTTATTTCAAAATTGGGTTACTCGTCTTTAAAATTTCTTCCCTAATTTAAAACATACTATACTTATAGACTAGATTATTACACATATTTATTCGAATTAATATTATGTTAATTAATTTCTAGTTTAAATGATTTTGGACATTTCTGAACCAGCCTGCATTTGATATCAGAGCTAACATGGAAAATAGCATATATATATATTAATCGGAAAACGATATTCGTATGTTAATTATAAACGGAATGAAAAACTTATTATACCCCATCACCATTCTATGGTGATGGTATAATAATGCAGGGAAACAGGGTGCTTCAAACCATTTCTCCTCATCTGCCGTAGTGGACTTGTACAATTTCACCAACGACATAAATCCTAATCAATGCTTCTCTAGAATTAGGCGTTGACTTTACCCCTCAAAATGTTTCATTAATTTTTTTATTCATTATTTATTACAAAACCATCTATGACATTTGGTAATGTCTTAATAATTTACTTACAAAAAATGGTTGAAAATAAACCCAATATAACTTAATTTATATAATTATAAAACACATTATAAAAAGGGCAATTGATCGTTTTGTTTGTTTTTTTGTTTGATTTTTCAAAACCTATCTTATAGCTACTATTTAGATTTTGTTATTGATGTTGCCTTTTTGTTTTTTTTTTTTTAATGGATCAAAAGTATTTTTATTTATCATATATTTTATTTTACAAAAAATATCACATCATTTTTATAGGGTGTTTTATAGCCGAAAACAATTGGTTTGATGTTTATATTTTTTGTTTACGTGTAATAAAAAAAATGTTGATAAAAAGCATAAGCTTTAAAAATTAAAGCATTTAATTTCTTTATTACTACAGCACACACTTTAATTATATATAAGAAAATATATTACAAACATAATTTTTGATAGAATTGTGCAAGTAATTCATCCCTTAATTATGTACTGCTGATATTTGCAGAAATAAAAATTATCTATAAATTAAGAATTTATTTTTGGTGCGTTGAAAAATGAAATCTAATAATGATGAGAAATAGAAATCTAAAAAATATTTGTTTGGAATCTGGAATAGTCATTTACAGAGATTTATTTTATTCATTAGAAATTTTAATTAGTCAACAACAATTAGTCATGAAAAATTCTCAAAGTCAATAAATATATTTTGACTTTTTAGGACTGAATAACAAATATACCAAACGCCAACCTGCGTGAATACCTACACGCTAAGTAAAAGAATATTAACACCTTTCAAGCATGTTTCAAGAACATAATGGTATTTTTTTTGAAACGGTAGCCGTTGGACATTCTTTATCGATTTCTCTCCAAAAACAGAGCTTTGCCCCAATTTCAAAATATAAAAATTCTTGAAAAATCGTCCTAAAATAACATTTATGTTCTTTAAAAACATTATTGGGTGATCATATCCTTCTTTGTGTATACTTCGATGGAGTTGCAATTGAAGATTGCTTTTCTGAGCTTCGATAGGACGAGTTCCGTTTCGAAATGTCAATATATGCAGTTGGTAAAAACAACTTCCCCATTTCGCACTCAGTAAAAAGTTAACGATTTCCGAACCCAAGCCCTATTTTATAGGATTACCCTATTAGGCAGTTTTGCCATGTGCCGAATTGATTCACCAGGTCATTGCGATCCTCCTATTGCTTTCTTGTAAGTAAACAAATATTTCGTTTAAAAATATATACAAACATAAATTCATCTAAAGGGAAATTAACCATTCATTGTTACATAGCCGATGGAAATATGGATTATCGGTAAAGGTATTCCACCTTATAAATCTCACGTTCTTATATCCGCATATATGAAAGTTATAGGGAATTTTTTCAACTTATCTCTATTTTCATGCGATTTTACAGACTGTCAGTTATTTCCGACGGACGGATTACGACTTGTCGGCGATTGACTTAAATAAGCGGTAAACTGTATTTATCGATCCCATAAACATGCAGCAGTATTCGATTTATTGCCTTCGGACTTAACTTATAATGTGACAAATATATATGAGATATGTTTCGACACGAGCACTGTCGTCGGAATAAACCTGATAGTCTGTAATAAGCGCATTAGGAATGTTATTGCTATGATGTCAGAGAGGCCTTGTTACGGTTTTTACATTGCCTAGCCATAAGAAACACATGACCAAAGATTTATCATGATACGGGATATAAAAACAAATCGAAAATTGTTTTATCGGCACCGTGTTATCGGGCAATGATGCTGTTTCATGGTTTGTGTGTTTCGACCACATAAGAATTTATACTGTATTATCGACAAGTACCAAAATCACGTTTTCATAGGAAAAACTGTTAATACTCCATATAAAAGGGTTCCCAAGGAATAATTAAAAAATCTTTGTATTGAGATTTATCGAACACATATTGACATATTAAATATTACTTCGCAGAAACGAACTTAGTACAAAGCCTTAACTGCAATACAACGTCCAAAGTTTTACGTGGCGTTATTTCATGCCCACTTCGGTTATTCACTTTTTTGGAAAACTATATTTTGTGAGCTTCTCTCTTATCAATGAGGGCCTGCCCTATAAACCTACTCTGAAAATCATTTTTCTGTTCGTGGCCACCGAGCATGCACATCGGTGGCCACGTATGAAAGCCTAACGAAATTTCTGCTACCCATAAAAATTTACAGACGATTACATATTAGCGAAAATTCCGATACCGTTTGTATCAATTGTTTATAACGGGCATGGGTCCTATAACAACGTTAACAAGAAGCTTTTATCTAGGTATATATCCATATAAGTTTATTAGCGTGATATAGAAATTGTAGTTGCCATAGTTTGCGTCATTGCCTATCTTCGAATCTTAAATATTCCAAAAGCCCGGTATGCACCTCTAGAAAAAAAAGTTCATTTGAATATGACAATAAAGAGGGAAATTGGTGGAAATTACCACTGCAATAAAATATTCTTCAACATGAAAATGAAACATGTTCTTAAAAAATTTCGAAGAGTAGTTCAAGTCTAAGTGATATCCCAGGACGTGTACTTGGAATGAATCCAAAGTTCTGTCAGAGTGTAACATGTAACCCGTCAGTGAACAAAACCATGTTAATGTGGTGATAATTTTTGAACAGAATATGAACTTGGTGCATTAACACCAGGCGGACTAGCCCTGCTACCGGTCCTGCGAATTGATACAATTCCACATATTATTTTTATTTTCAAAAAGTTGAAAAACTCTACTTTTCCAAAAAGTGTATACTTAAGTTCGAAATTTAGTTCCAGGCCTGTACGTTTTCTGCGGAGTTAATACAACTCCGTAGGTATCGATAACAACGCCTCATGGAATATACGTCAGCAAAAATAGCTATGAATATCCTATGCCGACTAGCAGAAATTTGAATTAAATCAGGATTTGTCAACAATGTTCCGATATCCACTTCAATTCCACTTCTCTCTTATTCACGTTTTCAAAAATCACGAACGTGAAAACTTGGTGTTTTAATTCCACTTCTTTTTTGAACTTTTCTGCCTAACCAGCTGGGTTGCACAAAAAACCACAAAATTCACAAAGTGCCGAAAATCAAAATAAGTGGAATCAATAGACTTATTATTAATTTATTATTTTTTTCTTGATTAAAAAATGATGCAGTTCTAAATAAAGTCATTGTATTAAAATGTAAAACATTTCAAATTTTTTACGCGGGTTACTTTTTTTAATCGCAATACACAAACCATCTTGGACATAATTCAACTTCACAAGACTTTTGCAAGTGAGATTGATTTCACGAAAGATTCCGGAAAATGGATTTGTAGGACACGAAATATCGTGGGAATTGATTCACATTACACCTGGAAGGTGGATTTGGGAACATGGCGCATGTAATGAAAATTTTCTTTTCAATTATTTTTTTTGTTTAAAGTGAAAAAAACTCGCTTTTGACTTTTCCAAAGGTTCGAATTTAGCCACACTAATACCAAAAATAAAATCAGTAAAAAGAAAACTTTAAGTTCAGGTTAGTTAGGTGGCAGCCCGATGTATCAGGCTCTCTCAGACTATTCAGTGCATGTGATGCCATAGTGGTGAACTTCTCTCTTATCACTGAGTAGCTGCCCGAATTCATTTAATCTTTCAATGACGAAGGACCTTCCTTTTTATTATCGAGTCCGAACGCGGTTCCACATTGCAGTGAACCCACTTTAGAGAGCTTTGAAACCCTTCAGAAATGTCACCAGCATTACTGAGGTGGGATAATCCACCGCTGAAAAACTTTTTGGACCCACGACCTTGTGTATGCAAGGGGGATATGCTAACCATGGCACCACGGTGGCTGTAAAATTATACGCCTTTAATGGAAATTTTGATATAACTTGATGGGGAATAAACCAAAGCTACTTTTTATTATTCTTTAAAATGGATTAATTAGGAAAAGTAATCGTGTAAAAGTAATGGAGATTTTAGCGGCTAAACTCGAACTTAATACCCAACCAAAATTTAGAAAATTTTTAAACATTTTAAAAATTTTGCGAAAATAGACTTTCGGTTTTTTGATTAATTTGATCAATTCAAATTCGACTATTTCTTTTGCAAAACCTCAAGGTTAGGTTAGGTTAGGTTATGTGGCAGCCCGATGTTTCAGGCTCACTTATGGCGTTTTCTTTTCTTGTAAAAAATGCACACTTTTTTTGCATTTTGCCCGGAAAATGTACTCTTTAGGTTCTTTTCTAAAAAAACAGGCAAAAGTGCGAAAAGGCTTCGAATTCTGTTGTGAAAATAGCGCCACGCATAGAGGCAAATTACGGGCATTTTCAGCACTGCCAACAAACGAGAGTGCTGCGATTGCCCTGTTTCCTTCTTTGAATTCTTTTCTGCCCGCTGAAATGATAGAATTTTTTTAGTTTTCTGGTAACATTTTAAAATGCGCATTCTGTACAGACAAAATGAAGGCAAAGCACTTTTTTCAGAAAAGAAAACACCATTAGACTATTCAGTCCATTGTGATACCACATTGGTGAAAAACGTCAACGTTTCGATTTTGATTTCTAGACATTATAAAAATTTGTAAATGTAAACTTTCGACTTTTTGCTAAAGTTCAGCATAAAAAGAGCTAAATTGCATTTCTATATCATTTCAAACTTCTGTAAATTTAAGTTCGACATTTTGATTAGTAGATTTTGACCAACATTAAAATTGAAAAGGCGATTTTTAAGATTCCAAAAAATCGCACTTTCAACTTTCTTATGACAAAAATTTCGAGTAGTCGATTATCAACTTTTGTATTCAGCCCATATATTTGACAGAATTTCACCCATGTTCCGATATCCACTTCAATTCCATTTCCACTATTCACGTCAAATCCACGAACGTGAAAATTTGGTGTTCTTAATTCCACGTTTTTTGTTTAACTTTTCTGTAACAGCTGGGTTCACAGCTTTTTAACTTTCTATAACAACGGGTTGCACAATCACCCAAAAATTCACTAAGCGGAAATCAAATAAGTGGAATCAATAGACTTATTATAATTTATTATTTTTTTTAATTAAAAATGACGCAGCTTTTAATAAAACTCATGTATTAAATATAAAAATTTCAATTTTTTTACGCGAGTACTTTTTTAACCGGAAATACATCTTGGTCATAATTCAACCTTCACCAAGATCTTTGCAGTGAATTGATTTCACGAAAATTCGGTGAAAGTGGATTTGTAGAGACACGAAAATCGTAGAATTGATTCACATTCACCTGGAAGTGGATTTGGA
>PGFW01001788.1:53226-66474 GCA_003123925.1 Haematobia irritans
AACGGGTTGCACAAATCACCCAAAAATTCACTAAGGCGGAAATCAAAAATAAAGTGGAATCAATAGACTTATTATAATTTATATATTTTTTAATTAAAAATGACGCAGTTTTATAAAACTCAGTATTAAATATAAAAACATTTCAAATTTTTTACGCGAGTACTTTTTTAACGGAAAATACACGCATCTTGGTCATAAATTCAACCTTCACCAAGATTTTGGCAAGTGAACTTGATTTCACGAAAATTCCGGTGAAAGTGGATTGTAGGGACACGAAAATCGTGAATTGATTCACATTCACCTGGAAGTGGATTTGGGAATGGGCATTTATGATGGAAAATTATAACTTCACGTACAGTTTTATCAACACCTATAGAAATTTTCTCTATCATATTTGTCATACAGATTCGAGTAGATCTAACCATAGACCCTATATTATATAGATGATCCACTTGTCTCCGGGGAAAAAAATGTCTCAGTTTCAAAAATTAATTTTCTGACATTTCGTTTTGATTTTTCCGGCATTTGCTTTTGTGTTGTTCGTAAAGAGCAATGGTGCTCAAAATTAAATTTCGTATTTTCGCGGTTTTGGTCACAATTTTTTTGTGCAAACATGGGTTTTTAATTTATTTATAAATCCTGTGGTGTGTCGTCAACGTTCTTATTTTGTGTAAAATTGGCAAACTACAAAAAGTAAAACGAAAGAGAATGTAATTCTCCGGCATTTGCTGTTGTGTTGTTCGTAAAGAGCAATGGTGCTCAAAATTAAATTTCGTTTTTTGCGGTTTTGGTCACATTTTTTTTGTTCAAACATGAGCTTTTGAGTTTTTAATTTATTTATAAATCCTCTGGTGTATCGTTCTTATTTTGTGTAAAATTGGCAAACTAACAAAAGTAAAACGAAAGAGAATATAAAACGTGTTCTTATTTTCTTCGTTTATTCTTAATCTTTGGAACTGTCAAACATCGTTTGACACGGATGAACCATCTATATAATATAGGGTCTATGGATCTAACAAACTCCATTCAAGGGCATAACCATAAACCAAGAAATGTAGACATCTCAAATCAATTCAAAGTTTATGGCGATTTCGATTGGGAAAAAAGGTGCAACATTCTCGAGATTGATTGTAAAATATCAAGGACACTATCTTAGATTTTGGATCCGGTATCCCTCACAATATTAATATTATGCATTAACAATAACTTTAGAATGACAATATCATTTGGGCGAAAAAACAATGAGGGGAAAAAGTAGTGTAACACCAAGGCAACATATTTTTTGCGAAACGAAAACGCCCTTAGTTCTTTGTCGGCGCACCGTAAATGGCGCTTTTCTTCTGTAAAATAATGATTTTTAATTTATCTATAAATTGTTTTTGTTCCTTTCTTAAAAAAAAAACAAATACCAATATAAAATTCTGCATATCCACATCATTTTTAACGCAAATCACTGTGAATTGACTTGAGAACATCTACACAGCAAAAAAAAATTTTTCTGATTCGAATCAGCGAAATTAATTGATCCAACTTGAATTTTTAAATTGAAATGCTCTCAATCAGCAGAAAATGAATAGTATCAATAAAAAATTAATTGAGATCAATTAAAAAATTAATTGATGCCATAGGTTAAAAAAAGTAATTTGATACTATTAATTTTCGTGATTGATTTTGTTTCAATTAAAAAATTTGTTTTTTGATTTTTCAATTAAATTTTTAAATTGAATTTTTTTAAACACTCAATTAAAATTTTAATTGGAAAATTTTTCGAGAATTTTTTTGCTGTGTATATATTTTTTAGTCTATAGTCATCTATATTTTTTTTTAGCCTATCTATCGATTCTCTCAATTTTTTTTTGGAGAACAATAATTGATGTACAAATCAGTCAATTTGCATTTAAAAAAATCGGATGTGAGGGATACTTTATTGGTTAATTTTTTTTTAATTAAAAAAAAATAAGAGCAGAAAAAATTAAGGAAAAATTAAAAAACGATATGATTCGGTACAAATAATGTCAATTTGCAATTTAAAAAAACGGATGTGAGGAATACCATATATTGGTTAAAAAATTTAAAACTTTTAATTAATAAAAAAAAATAAAAAGCAGAAAAAAATAAGAAAAAATTTAAAAAAAATACGAAGAAAGAGGCCACAAACAAAGGCCTTTTTATATGGGTCTTGTCCTTGTCTAATGGTATACACATGTATAACTGAAAATTTATTGTTGTTAAGAGATGGTCACTATTGGGCCAATATTTGCCAGAAATCGAAAAAAGATTTCCGTGGCCACAGACCACACAGATCGACAATTGTTTCAGCTATCATATTGGATACATTCATCAAAATAGGAATAATTTATCCAAAAGCAATATACAGATATTTCGAAAAGTGCTTCAGAAAAAGTTTGATCACTCGATTATTGGGCAAACGTATTGTGGCCTAATAGTCGGTGACCATACCCCTAATGCAAATTTTTTTGTTTTTGTAAATGATGTCCATTTTTATGATACACAAATATAGTTTTTTAACACCGAGAATTTTTACGTAGCCAAAAAAATGATAAAATGCTTTTTTAGGGATGTTTACGCGTGAATATGAATAAGCTATATAAATTAAAAAAAAACACCTTTTTTGTTCAATCATAAGAAATATAAATCATATTTGTTAGCGGTGGAGGCTAGATGTGTGGGTAGAACGGTGCGGTAAAATGACTGTCATTAATCGATTAGTGAATAATTCGAGAATTAATAATCTTCTTAAAAAGAGCATCAATCCGATCTTTTGTTAAGCATGACAATGAGCTCATGATAAAATTCTAAATAGGTGTTTAGTAACATTTTTGCAGGATACACATATCAGTTAGATGAATCTTTTTATTGGAAAGGTTTGAGGGTGGATGGGGGGAAGCAAACGATAATATAGCTTCTTCTTATTGGTGACTATGGATGTAGCTGTTAATTCTCTGAATGTAGGTCACCTTGAAAAATTTACTAATTATTCCTCCACCATCATTACTATGGTCACGAATTAATGGTTTGATGCCTGAACCCCCATTAACTTGTCGTGATATTACCCCATTAATATCCTTGCCATCCGCAATTGGAGATGAATTACTTCTTGTGGTGAAATGTTTTCCTTCGGCATGAAAAACCATTTGTTAAATTTGATGGTTTTGGTTCATCACCTCGACATCAGCCGCATCGCTCCTCATCATCCCATATGATCGTCATGATTTCTAACTAGTAAACGCATTCTTGTTCATTGTCATGATTTAAAGGCATGACAGCTGCAGCAGGAGGAGGCTGCTGTGCTGGCAGCAGCATTATTCTATTCTTTACAGCACCACGCGTATTTATGTATATAATTGTTTTCTACATAACCATGAATTGTTACCATCTACTCACTTAAAGAAAACTTCGGATGAGCATTTCTCCTTCTTCGGGTTGGCGATCATCTTCGACTTCGTTCATTATCACTGCTCGAACGATGACGACGATGATGATGATACTTTGAACCTGGAATCACTTTAATATTCTTCACTTGAAGGAGTCCATAGGGGTTGGTTGGCAAGCCAACCTATGGGAGCAGCTGCTGGAGGGGTGGCGACGCCGAATCAGCGCAGCAAAAAGCTGCCGATCGCATAAGTTGGACGTAGATCTATGAAAAGAAAACAAAACGAAACGTGTTTTTGATTATTCGCGCAGGCCAATTTTATATTATCAAAGTTTAATTAGAAAAGTGGTGTATTTGTAACCATAAACGACTAACTAAAGTAAAAGCCAGTTTTGAATGAGTAGGTCATCAACAGTCACAGATGTAGAACCAATAGATGCTCAAAAGCTTTTATCTCAATGGAGAAAAATGATGTTTGAAGGATGCGTCGAGCTTTTTTGAAATGCGATCTTTTCAAGAATTTGGAAAACGTCCACTGTATCAAGTTTTTGGACTTTTTTCGCCTTTTGGAAAATCGAGTTTATCGACATTTTCAAATTATATAAAAATTTGGCTTTCCGATTTTTTTTAAATTATAGTATGCTGTTAAACCGCAAATTTTATGATACAATTATTGTGTTAGTAAATATAATTCAGCTGAAACCCTTTTAGAACTGGGACAACTAATGGTCGTCCATGAATTGGCACATGTCCACTTATTTATTAGGGGTTAACTTTTAAAACGAAGATATAGCAAAGAGTGTCACGAGAAATTACCACTTTTGAGGGTGTGTAGTCTCTACAGAGTTTGTCCTCAGAGTAGGCCCTTAGAAATATTTCCATAAATTTTCCCCGACCATTTTATTCAAAGTCAAATCTTCTGCACCACGGTCGATTAGCGATTTTTGCCGTACATGAGATCGAATTTAGTAATATTGCAATTATAAATCAATTTGGATTAGTCAGAATTTATTAACGAAGATAAGACAAAGTCGATTATCGTAATCGTTTTTGACAAAAAATTCAATAAGTGGAAAAATCGATTTTTGCACTTTTGTATCCTAGTGGCGACTATGAGCCGATACATCTTGTATCAGGTGATGATTTATTAAGTACTTATTGGACCACCCTACATATAGTAAAAACATACTATGGTATTGTGGGAACATATTAGTACTACATAATTTTTATGGAGACCAGCTGTTTCAGGTTTTAAAAAAACCGTAAAAAAAATTTGAATTGAAACCTCCGCTCCACTCCCCCCAGCCCCCCCCCCCCTGGCTATCACCCCCCCCTGTCGAGTACTGCGCCGCTACACCCCTCACCCCCTACACCCCCACTAACTCTACGGACCCACCTCGCTCAAATCTCCGATGTCTCTTCTCCTTTTAACTATCCACCCCACACCCACTCACCTCACACTTAACCCCACATACTATACTACATTCATATACACTCCCGCCCCCCCCCCCCCCCCCCCCCCCGAACAGTACTGGTGAGGTGAGTGGTGCGGCCCTTGTCAACTCTCCCCCCCCGCCACCGTTCCTTCTCACTCCCGAGCCACCTCGTCATCTTCCACGCACACACGCCACTCGCCACACCCTCGCTCCCCTGTACTCACCTCTCCACTCTGCCTCCCCCTCTTGCTCTGATTACGCCCCTGCGTACTCTGGCATCAACGATCCTTCGATCTTCTGCCAGACGCATCTCCTTCAATTAATCTCCTGTCTCTACCCTCCCCTAATTCTCCCACAACGCTTCTACCCCCTGCGCCTCTCCTCTCATACGACACTCTCGCGCAATTCTTTTGCCAAAAACTCTTCTTCGCTCTCTCGGTAACTGAAAGAAATAATTGTCTTCCGAATCATCCGCGCCACCACCCAACCGGAGCCTCACGTCCCGTCCCTGCACGCTCCACGCCACTCGGTGTCACCCACCAGCAGCCACCTCCCTCGACGACACTCAGCCCCCTCACTGCTCTCCCTCCCCCCCCATAAGAACATCTTATTTGCTCACTCACCCACTCGCCTACTCCACTCCGCACACCCGAGAGCGCTCTGCACCATCTTCAGTCGCCGACCCGCATTCTCCCCCAGCACCCCCACCCACCTCAGACACACACGCCACACTCGCCACACACTTTCGCCTAATCAGCTTGAGAACGTGGCATGGGAACATCTCCCTCCCACCCACTCACTCTCTTCTTCTCCTTGTACAGCCCCGCCTTATCTACTCCCTCTCCTCTCCCCTGCACTCTCTCGCGCTCTCGCCTCGCACCCATGCTCTTTTCGTCCTTACGCCTCTCTCTTCGCTCTCGCACCCTCTCGCAGCGCAGCTTGCTGCCCCCGCCTTCGCTCCCCTGCCTCCCCCGCCCGCACCCACCATCCTCCCACTCGGCAACCCCATTCTCCGACCGCCCACCCTTCTCCGACCCCGGCTCCTACTCCCCCGCCCTGCTGCCTCACCGCTCTCACTCATTGCGCGCACTTCCGGCCCCCTTCGCGCACCCACCCACAATTCCCCCCTCGCACTCGCACCACTCTTCGCCTCCCAGCAAATGATAAGAATACAATTAACCAATTATCTCGAGATCTAAAGCGCAAGAATAGCATTTAAACAGTTTGCGTTTAATATGATCATTTTCATCGGAGGACACGCAAGAACAAATTTCCCTCAAGTCGGATTGAAATTGCGCTTTCCCTTGGCCCTAAGACGTAAATTCTTGATACGGACGGTTTTTTTGGAAAAGACTTTATGTGTCTATTGACCGGCGGCGACGAAATTGGGCTATTCCCGCCTACTCTTTAGATGACAAAAACACAGGAAGATCAATAGCAGCATGCTCTTATAATAGGGCGCAAAAAACCCACCCCTCCTCCTCACCCTACGACCCCTCACCCCCACCAACTCTCTCCCACACCGCAACCGTGGAATACACAAACGCTCTCGCCGCGCACCCTCTCCCAACCTGCCCCCCACCCCCCCACAACGACACTCACACACATCACCCACGCGACACACAGCCTCTATATGGAGGCACGTGAACCGATACAATAAAATGTTGCAAAATTTTTATAGAAATAAGATTTTGACAAAATTTCTAAATAATGCTAATTCTATAGATACAAATTTTGACAAATGTTCATAGAAATAAATTTTGACAGAAATTTTTTATAGAATAAAATTTTGACAAAATTTTCTATAAGTAATAAAATTTTGACAAAATTTTATCCTAGTAGAATACAAACTTACTTGACAAAATTTTCTATAGAAATAAAATTTTGACAAAGTTTTTTTAATAGAAATTAAAATTTCACAAAATTTTCTATAGAACTACAAAATTTTGACAAAATTCTTCCTATAAGGAATTTTCTATGAAATTATTTTTTGTGGATTTCTAATTGTCTTGGCATATTTTAATTTTAATCAAACATTGTTAGATATTGCATCATAGAAATAAAATTTTGCAACCTTTTTCTATAGGAAAATAAAATTCTTGACAAAAGTTTCTAAGAAATACAAATTTTGACAAAGATTTTCTATAGAAAATAAATTTTTGACAAAATTTTCTATAGAAATAAATTTTGACAAAATTTTCTATAGAATAAATTTTGACAAAATTGTCCTATAGAAATAAATTTTGAAGTTTCCGAAACAATGACATTTTCTATAGAACATAAAATTTTGGCAAAATTTTCTATAGAAATGAAAATTTTGACAAAATTTTCTATAGAAAAATTTTGACAAATTTGTCTATAGAATAAATATTTGACAAATTTTATATAGAAATAAAAATTTTGACACAAATTTCTCTATAGAAATAAAATTTTGCAAAAATTTTCTAATAGAATCAAAATTTTGACAAAATTTTTCTATAGAAATAAAATTTTGACAAAATTTTCTTAGAAATAAAATTTTGCAAATTTTCTATAGAAATAAATTTGACAAAATTTTCATATAGAAATAAAATTTTGACAAAATTTTTCTATAGAATAAAATTCTTGACAAAATTTTCTATAAGAATAAATAATTTTAAAAATTTCTCAATAGAAATAAAAATTTTGACAAAATTTTCTATAAAAATAAAATTTTGACAAACGAATTTCTATAGAAATAAAATTTTGACAAAATTTTCTATAAGAAATAAAATTTTGACAAATTTCTATAAAAATAACAATAATTTTGCAAAATTTCTATAGAAATAAATAATTTTGACAAAATTGTCTATATGAAATAAAATTTTGACAAAATTTTCTATAGATAATAGAAAATTTTGACGAAATTTTCTAATAGAATAAATTTTCTAAAAATTTTTGACAAAATTTTTTATAGAAATAAAATTTTGACAAAATTTCTATAGAAAAAAATTTTGACAAAATTTTTCTATACGAAGAACTACATATTTTTGTGACAAAATCTTTCCTAAATAGAAAATAAAAATTTTTGACAAAATTTTTCTCCAGACATAAAAATGTTTCGACAAAATTTTCTCATAGAAATAAAATTTGCACATTTTCTATAGAAATAAATTTTGACAAATTTTCGACTAGAAATAAAATTTTGACAAAAATTTTCTATAGAAATAAAATTTTGACAAACTTTTCTATAGAAATAAAAATTCTTGACAAAATTTTCCTAAGAAATAACATTTTGAACAAAATTTTTCTTAAGAAATAACAATTTTTGAACAAAGTTTGCTATAGAAAATAAAATTTTGACAAATTTTCTATAGAAATAAAATTGTTGGACAACATTTTCAAATAGAAATAAATGTTGACAAATTTTACCAAAAATTTTCTGACAAATTATAGAATAAATTTTGCAAATTTTCTATAGAAATAACATTTTGACGAAAATTTCATAGAATGTTAACAATATACTGGACAAATTTTTAGATTATGAAAATACAAATTTTGACCAAAAATCTTTCTATGAAAATAAATCTTTACAAATTTCTATAGAAAAAAATTCGACAAATTTTTCTATAGAAATACAAGATTTGGCACAAAATTTCTATAGAAATATGGCTATAGAAACTACCAACATTACGAATTTGACAAAGTCTTTATATAAATGATTATGAGTAGTCTGCCAGATTTTTTTTGAGTAACCGGAATACAATTCGTGCGAACGATAATACTTCATGAAACGAATTCTTATACATTAGAAATAATTCGTAAACAAAGGATTATGAATCCCTAATTAATAATGTAAAATTATTATTCCGCATTTTTTATATGCAAATATGCGGGCTATAAAAGAAACGTGGACCAAACATAAAGGACATTGGCAAATGCCTCTTATGAACAAAAAACGTGTCTGGATTTTATGGCTTCCGGAATACGAATCGCGAGAGGTCGAGTATACATGAAACGCCAAATTCTTCTATTTAATTTATACAGAGCAAATGCGAAAATCCTAACTTACTTATTAAAATTTTAAAAATTAGTTTCGCCACTTTATATTGAGTATATATCTAAACAATTGCGCCTAAACGCAAAAAAACGAATTAAGAATTTCAATGAATACATTTTTTTTCTTCATAAAACCGTATAATAGCTCTTACTAAAATTCTTACCATTCCGATAATGCAGTTTTGTAAATTTTTCGATGGGTGCAAATGCAAACAATCGTCTTGTAACTTTCGGTTAGTTTTATGGTGGTTTCTTTTCTTGTAAAAAAATGAGCACTTTTTTGCATTTTGCCCCTAAAATGTACTTTTTAAGATCTTTTCTAAAAAAAACAGACAAAAGTGCGAAAGGGCTTCGAATTCTATTGTGAAATTGGGCCACGCATAGTTGCGGGCTTTTTCAGCACTGCCGATAGACGAGAGTGCTGTGTTCTTTAAATTCTTTTCTGGCCCCTTAATAGATAGCATTTTTTGTTTGCTGGTAACGTTTTAACGTTTAAATGCGCATTCTGTACAGACATTTTCAAAATGCGCATTCTGCATTCCACTATACCGACAATTTTGATTACATATCGTTAAAACCGTTGTATGCCATGCTTCTTATGAAAGCAAAACGTAAAATACCAGTAACAATGTCTATAAGAATGTCACTCCCAAAAAGATGGTAAAAATCTCTTATCGATGTACGGCATGTTGAAGCAAACAATTTAGCTATTAAGATATGCGGTTATTAGAGCAACCATTAAAGAAATGTCAAAAGCACGACCTTCCCATATGGCAACCCCCCTAGAACAAAAATAAACTGACAGCTTAGCGACAAAACTACAGAAATATCGCACTATGGAAGCAAAACAAAAAAAGAAAAACCATATTTAACTGCAAATACTCGATTGTCGCCATTTGTATCAAACGGGGGTCTCATCTTCATTATCCTATTTTTTTGGTATATTTACCTGATTTTACTGCCACTGTTGTTGCATCCATTCTGAATTTATTGCAATTTTCTTTTCTCATCTTAGCCATTACTAATTCCGATGCCACAACGTTGTATATTTCATTGTTGTTGCTCTGATTACCCTGGGTCCTGGCATAACGATCTCGATTTTGCAGACATTCTTCAATTAATTCCTGTTTACTTAAATTTCTCAAACGTTCTACCCTGGCCTTTTCATAGACATTGGCAAATTCTTTTGTCAAAAACTCTTCTTCGTCTTCGGGTAATGAAAAGAAATAATTGTCTTCCGAATCCATGGAAAAACTGGAGTCACGTGTACGTCCAGATGGTGTAAAGAGAGCATTTGGGACATCAGCTAAATGTTCTTCCATAAGAAATTTATTTGTATTATATGGTACTAATGAACGAGAGCGTTGCAATTTATCGCGACGATTTCCAGCACCACCTCCAGACGAACCTCCACCTGGACCACATTTGCTATAGTTGAGACGTGGCATGGGAAATCTCCAATTATTTTTCTTGTAAGGCTTATTAATGTTCTTTGATTTTGGTTTGCCTCGACGATGTTTTCGTTTAGCTTTTTGTTGACCTTGAGGGAGTTGCTGCTGTTGTTGCTGCTGAACATTAACTGGAATTATTGAGCCATTTGACGGTCCATCCGCCTGCTGTAGCTTATCATTGGGCGATTTCGGTTGGACAGAAATTCCTGATGAACTTTCTAGAAATATACAATACAATTAACAAATTATTCAAGATCTAAATTCTGTTGATTTAAACAGTTGCTTAATTGGATATTTTACGAGGACACCAAACAAATTTCCCTCAAGTCGGTTGAAATTCGCTTTTCCTTGCCCTAAGACGCAAACTCTTGAACGATCGGTCTTTTTGGAAGATTTATGAGTCATATTGACCGGCACGCGAATTGGGCTATTCCGCACTTTAGATGCAACAAGGAGATCAAGCGTGACTCAATGCAAAATGTTTCTAGATCAAATTCTATAGAAGTGAATAACAAATTCGGATTTCAATCCCCAAGAATAAAATCCGTGAAAATCTATATGAGGCACGTGAACGATAAATAAAATTTTGACAAAATTTTTTATAGAAATAAAATTTTGAACAAAATTTCTATAGATAAAAATTTTGACAAAATGTTCTATAGGAAATAAAATTTTGACAGAAATTTTCTATAGATATAAAATTTTGACAAAAATTTTCTATAGAAATAAAAAATTTTTGACAAAATTTCTATAAGTAGAACAAAATTTTGACAAAATTTTCTATAGAAATAAAATTTTGACAAAATTTTTTATAGAAATAAAATTTCGACAAAACTTTTCTATTAGAACTAAAAAATTTGACAAAATTTTCTATTATTTTGGTTTTTTCTATGACAATTATTTGTTATTTTGGATTTTTTCTAATAGCTTTTGGCAGTAGTTTACATTTTTTATAAAATAACGATGTTGTTTTCATTTTCATTGACAATTTTCTATAGAAATAAACATTTTGAACCATTTATTTTCTACTAGAAATAACAATTTTGACAAATTTCTATAGAAAATAAAATTTTGACAAAATTTCTATAGAATAAATTTTGGCAAAATTTCCTATAGAAAATCAAAATTTTGACAAATTTTCTATAGAAATAACATTTTGACATAATTTTCTATAGAAATAAATTTTGACAACATTTTCTATAGAAATAAAATTTTGACAAAATTTTCTATAGAAATAAAATTTTGACAAAATTTTCTATAGAAATAAAATTTTGACAAAATTTTCTATAGAAATAAAATTTTGACAAAATTTTCTATAGAAAAAAATTTTTACAAAATTTTCTATACGAAATAAAATTTTGACAAAATTTTCTATAGAAATAAAATTTTGACAAAATTTTCTATAGAAATAAAATTTTGACAAAATTTTCTATAGAAATAAATTTTGACAAAATTTTCTATAGAAATAAAATTTTGACAAATTTTCTATAGAAATAAAATTTTGACAAAATTTTCTATAGAAATAAAATTTTGACAAAATTTTCTAAGAAATAAAATTTTGACAAAATTTTCTATAGAAATAAAATTTTGACAAAATTTTCTATAAAAATAAAATTTTGACAAAATATTCTATAGAAATAAAATTTTGACAAAATTTTTATAGAAAAAATTTGCTAAGAAAATTTTATTAAAATAATTGACAAATTTTCTAATAGAAATCAATAATTTGACAATTTTCTATTAGAAATAAAATTTTGACAAAATTTCTATTGAAGATAATTGAAAAATTTTGACAAAATTTTCTATAGATAAAAATTTGGACAAAATTTTCTTATAGAAATAAAATTTGACAAAATTTTCTATAGAAATAAAATTTTGACAATATTTTCTATAGAAATAAATTTTGACAAAATTTTCTTATAGAAATAAATTTTGACAAAATTTTTTAAAATAAATTTTGACAATATTTCTATAGAAATAAAATTTTGACAAAATATTTTATAGAAATAAAATTTTGACAAAATTTTCTATAGAAATAAAATTTGACACAATTTTCTATAGAAATAAAATTTTGACAAAATTTTCTATAGAAATAAAATTTTGACAAATTATTCTATAGAAATAAAATTAAATAAAGATATAAAATTTTGACAAAATTTTCACTATAGAAATAAATTTTGACAAAATTTTCTATAGAAATAATAAATTTTGGAACACTATAGAAATATAAAATTTTGATTTCTATTGATAAGAATTACATTTTCTATAGAATAAAATTTTGACAAAATTTTCTAATAGAAATAAAATTTTTGCAAATTTTCTATAGAAAGTACAAAATTTGGAAAATCTATACAAAAAATTTTGACAAAATTTCTATAGAAATAAAATTTTACAAATTTTATAGAAATACAATTTTGAAAAATTTTCTATAGAAATACAATTTTGACAAAATTTCCTATATATGTTATAAATAAAATTCTGACACAATTTTAAGAAATACAATTTTGACAAAACTTTCTAAGAAATAAAATTTTAACATTTTCTATAGAAAAATGTCGACAAAATTTTCTATAGAAATAAAATTTCGACAAAATTTTCTATAGAAATATGGGGGCTATAAAGAAACTGGACCAACATAAACGACATTTGGCAAAGCTCTTATTGACAAAAAATGTGTCTGGATTTTATGGCTTCCGGAATACGAATCGCGAGATCGATATACATTGAACGCCAAATTCTTATTATTAATTAATTTAATACAAAGCGGAAAATGCGGAAAATCCCTAATTTATTATTAAATTTTAAAAATTATTTTCCACCTTTTTATATGAGTATATACTAAACAAATTGCGCATTAAACGCAAAAAACGAATTAAGAATTCAAATACATTTTTTTTCTTATAAAACCGGTATATAGCTCTTACTAAAATTCTTACCATTCCGATAATGC
>PGFW01001790.1:27421-40414 GCA_003123925.1 Haematobia irritans
ACGATTTATATGAAATTTTTCAGAAATAATAGAATTAACATTTAACTACGCATGCCAAATTTCGGTTTCAAAATCGGTTAAGATTTAGATATACAACCTATATGTACGCTTTGGTGATTTGGGGAAATATGCTAAAATATTTCATGTATTACATTCAATTTCTATAGAATTTTACTCCAATTGACTTGATATTTAACATAAAGAATAGATTCAATATTCTATTTATGTGGAAACTTCCACCGGATCGAATGAAATTTGGCCTTCCAAGAGGCTCTGGAAGTGAAGTCTTGCGAACGGTTTATATGAAGTCAATACCTGAAAATGGTCCGATATGACCCATTTGCAATACCCCCGACCTACATTAATAACAGCTTATAGTACCAAGTTTCAAGTCGATAACTTATTTCATTTAGAAATTAGCGTGATATCATCAGACGGACGGACGAACGTATATCGCTAGATCGACTTAGGATTTCACCATGACCCAGAAAATAACAAAGTTGAGATGGCATTTCGCAAACTAATTAAGAACTGTGTAAACCCTTTTTCCTTCATATCAGCATTGTTTTAATATATGGTCAACTAAAGCGCTATATATGTATCAAACATTTTCGTACAATTTTTAAATTTAGGATAAGTGGCATTACATAGTACTAACAAAGGAAAAAATATCACTAAAAATTTCCCAATTAAATTTTAAAAAATATTCAAATAAAATTGGGTAATTGGTTCTACAAATTTTTGAGTTGAAACAAAAAATAATTATATCAATTAATTTTTTAATTGGAACAAAACAAAATTTTAATTGACTTTGTGTATTGCTATTATAATTTCTGTGATTGAAGATATTTCAATTAATAAAATTTTAGGGCTTCATTGTTTGTTAAGTTTTGTACAAATTTTCTTCAAATTTTTGGTTAGATTTTTTAGGTTGGCCTCGAAAGAGCAACTCGCTGGTTTGTAACGTTAAAATCGATTATTTTTAAAGTTCTCAATTTTTTCTAAGAAATGGATTTTGCCATTTTTTTTTTCGACAAAATGTAAACAATTGCTACCATTTTATTTGTTGCTGGCAATTCAATTGGTTAAAAGGGCAAATAAACCCGCAAACCACTTTTAAATGTTTAGGATCATTTTAGAGGGGGGGCGAAAAGCATCCAAACAGTACACTGAAAAAAATATTTACGTGATATTAAGATTACGCAACCTCAATGTTAAGGGATGCCGCAATTTACACACTATTAAGGACAAATTTCTTTAAAATAATAAAAAAAAATGAAAAAAATTTTTTCATTAAATTTTAGGGACACACATTTTAAAATTGCGTCCCTATGTTTAAAAGCCTTGCCATGTCTTTAAACTAAAGCAAATTTTCGTTAAAGTGAAGAAACACATTTTTGATTTAAAGAAATCGTTAAATTAACTTAAATATTGAAATCTTAGATTTAAGATAAAAAAAGCTTCAAATATAGGCCTAAGACTTATTTTGAGCGATTTAGCATTTCTTTGGGGTTTAAAGTTATTTTGAATTAAGCAAATATTGTTTTACTGTCGTAATATAAACGTCATAATTTGATTTTAACTGGCCATGTGTTTCCTACGTTAAATAGCCTATTAATCATACCTGAAAAATATAATGAAAATTTCAATAAATCAGATCTGTATCCTAATCTTAATTTTATAGATGCCTAGATTTAAAGGCAGATAGGTCGCAAAAAAGAAATTTCTATTGTGGAAAAAACCCACATACTTTGCGCTCGCGGAACTCAAGAACCAATAAATCCTTAAAGGATTTTTTTTTGAGTGTATTTCTCAGCCTATCCTATATTTTTGGTTTTGATGGCTGCAATTTCAATTACAAAAATTCGGTATTATTACAAAGGCGGGCGTCATTTCATATTCCCGTAGGCAGTGTCCATTGGTAGTCAAAGGGTTAAGATAATATCACTGTGTTTCGTCTAGCCTGTGACCGCTCTTTAAATTAAACGCTAAGCTAGCACTTGACCTCTAAAAAAGAATGAGAGCCAACAAAAAAAAATCGAATAAAAGAATCCATAATCATATTTAACAATAACCCCTCAAACTAAAAAGACTAGCACCAATCCGAACATTACTCCTGCAGCTTTTTAATTACTTACAAACTACCAATAATAAACTAACCGCATCAAGATGAATAAGCTCTCATGATTTTTTTTTTTTTTGTAAAGTGACCAACCACTTAGAAAAACAAAAAAAAATCACGCCAATGTAATGACCCGCTTCATGAATGATTGACTGGGCTAGTAAAGCGCAAAACGCCACCAATCACCACCGGACAAAAAGGTTATTTTATCTTATTGGTGTGCAGTAGTCACGGACTCATACTAGCGTGAGAAAATTTAATTTGTTTACACCATTATCATGACCATATCCCATAATGGCGCCACCGATTCCAATACAAAAAGAAAAAGCAGTAACGCTAAAAATGTCTACCTGAAAATATCGAAGAACATATTCGACATTCTTGATGAGAAATCATAAATTAGCCTGAGACTAATTTGAGCAAAAAAAATGGAAAAGTTGAATGTATTTGCATCAATACTAGGTAACCGAAGGTATATAGAAGAAGAATTTTAAATAATAAAATAAGAAATGGGACACGTTTATGTAATTGCCACCTGTACTGAAAGAAGAATTTCTTTCTGAAGGAACGAAAATTTTAGACAAGCAAAGTTTACTTTGACACGGAAAAAACTTTCCTTAACAATAAAAAAAAATTACTAAAAATAATCTTTGGATTGCTTATTAATAAATTGGGTTTTATGTGCTCTAAAGAAAAAATTACTTAAGCAAATTTGGAATTTTGAATTTGTCCTTAACATTTCGCTTCCGGAGAAAAAATATTTTTTTGGTTTGTATGTTTGGTTATTGCTGCCACCAATTTCCGTGAAAGCGGGAAATAGTCTGTTCCAGGTTTCATTTTCCCCGCCACGTATATCAAGGTAATTTTCAATGGTCTCAAAACCTTGTCTGATTTATTTGATTTAAAACTAAATAAATATTTATTTCCGACGAAAAACGAAATTTAAACTATAAGAAGTTTTCTTGTCTGGCCTTTACAGACCACGTTTGACCCGATAAAAAATTAGGTAAGCCTGAAAGAAACAAGTTTAGAACAAACTAAATCTATGTATGTCCCGAGCACTAAAAAAAGCATTGTCGGTTCCAAAAGATTTTGTTTTTATACTTTAAAAATTTGGTATTGATCCGAGCGCAAAGAAGCGAGAATACGAGTAAGGAATACCTTTAAGACACAATTCTCTTTAAAATTTGGGTTTTGTGTTCTTGCTTTTAGGAAGCAAATTTTGTAATGCATTTCGCCTTTTTCTGCTTTGTTTTTCTTCATATGCTATCAAAGTCAAATTTAAAAACTTAGTTTAACGACAATTTATAATTTCCAAATTAAGATTCGACTTCAGCTAGAAATTATTGCTATGTTTCAAGTAAAAACCAAGGAAAAAAAACTTTATATTAGAGAAATGTGTCTTCTATGCTAAGCAAAAAATTTGCTAGTTCGAATTTTAAAGGACAAATGAAATCTTTGAAACCTCACGGACAATATTTTTTTCAGTGAGAAAAAAAAAATATTTTTTAAGGTGTACCAATAGCCCTAATTAGCTGTATCCAAATACCCAATTAGAATATGTGTTAGAGGAGAAGGACATGATTCAAGAAATGCTGGAAACTTACATTTCCACAGCCTTTTATTAAACGATTGCCCACTCAAGCCAAAAAATAATCTAACCAAAATTAAAAAAAATAAAAAAATTACCAAAAAACTAAACTAAACCAGAAAATTTACAAATATTGGTTTTATTTTAATTGATTTCCTATATTTCATATTTTCTCAAATTTTTACATCTGATGAAAATTTCGTCACATTATTATTTTTAAATAGAAATTTTATCAACATTTATTTTATAGAAAATGTGGGCAAAATTGTATTCTAAGAAAATTTTGTCAAAATTGTTATGTCAATAGAAAAATTTTGCAAATTTTATATCTTTTAGAAAACTTTTGTCAAATCTTTTATTTCTAAAGAAAATTTTGTCAATTTTATTTCTAAAGCAAAATATTTTTGCAAATTTTATTCTATAAGAAGTATTTTGTCAAAATAATATGTTTTATAGAAAAATTCTTGTGTCAAAATTATACTTCTTATAGAAAATGTGACAACAATTTTATTTTCCAACGAGAACTGTTGGTCAAAATTCTAGTTTTTCTATATAAAATTTTGTCACACATTTTATTTTCTAAAAGAAAAATTTTTGCTATAAATTTTATTTTCTAAAGAAAATTTTGAGTAAAAATTCTAATTTCTAAAGAAAAAATTTTGTCAAAATACTTATTTTTTTTTATAGAAAATTGTGTCAAAAATTGTGTTTCTGTGAATAGAAAAGTGTTGCAAAATTTTATTTCTAAAGAAAATTTTATAAAAATTTATTTCTAAAGAAAAATTTTGTCAAAATATTATTTCTAATAGAAACATTTTTGTCAAAATTTTAATTTCCCAGAGAAAATTTTTTTGTCAAAATGTTATTTCTATAGAAACTATTTGTCAAAATTTTATTTCTATTGAAAATTTTATGTATATAAAAAATATGGAAATTTTGTCAAAAATTTATTTCGTATATAAAATTTTGTCAAAATTTGTATTTCGTAACGAAAATTTGTCCAATTTTATTTCTTAAAGAAAATTTTGGTCAAAATATTATTTTTATAAAAAGTTTTGCTCCAAATTTTATTTCTATAGAAAATTTGACAAAAATTTATTTTCATAGAAAATTTGTCAAAATTTTATTTCTAATATAAATATTGTCAAAATTTTATTTCTATATAAATTTTGCAAATTTTATTTTGCTAAATTTGTATTTTCTTAAGAAAATTTGGCAAAATATTATTTTAAAGAAAGTTTGTCCTAAAATTTCATAAGAAAATGGTTGTCAAATTTTATTTCTCAACGAAATTTTTCTATAAAAATTTTATTTCTAAAAGAAATTTTCTAAATTTTATTTCTAAAGAAATTTTCTAAAATTTGTATTTCTAAGAAATTTATGTCAAAAATATTATTTTTATAGAAAAAGTCTTTTTTTTTGATTTTATTTCTATAGAACACTTTCTTAGTCAAAATTTTATTTCCTAAAGAAATTTTGCTCAAATCTTTTCTTTAAAGAAAATTTGTCAAAATTTTATTTTCAAAGAAAATTTTGTAAAAAAATATTAATTTTTATAGAAAAAAGTTTTTCAAAATTTTATTTCTATAGAAACATTTTTGTCAAAATTTAATTTGCAAGAAAATTTTGTCAAAAATTTTATTTCTATAGAAAATATTTATCAAGAATTTTATTGGCTAAAAGAAAAATTTTTGTCCATTTTATTTCTTAAAAATTTTGTCAAAATTATATTTTTATAGAAAAGTTTGTTAAGATTTTATTTACGAGTAGAGAACATTTTGTCAAAAATTTTATTTCTATAGAAAAATTTTGTCAAAATTATATTTCCATGGAAAAAAAAATGAAAATTGAATAAATATTTTGCTCAAACTTTTATTTTCGTCAAATTTTTTATTGCTATAGAAATTTTGTCAAAAATTTTATTTCTAACACAAAATTCGTCAAAATGTTATTATGCTATAGAAAATTTTGTCAAATTTAGTCATAGAACAATTTTATTTTTATAAAAACTTTGTCAAAATTTTATTTCTACACCAAATTCTGTCAAAATGTTATTTCTATAGAAAATTTTGTCAAAAATTTTAGTTTCTATAGACAATTTTATTTGTTATAAAAAATTTGTCAAAATTTTATTTCTATAAAAAATTTTGTCAAAAATTTTATTTGTATAAAAAATTTTGTCAAACATATTTTATGTTCTATAAAAAATTTTGTCAACATTTTATTTCCATCATGTCGTAAAACGCTATGTGTGTAGCACCTTATATTTACCTGTTTATTTTCAATGAATTCAGTATGATTGCTAAATATATAAATAAATAAATAAAATAAATTTTATTTCGCTATAAAAAATTTTGTCAAAAATTTTATTACTACTAGAAAATTTGTGCAGCGAATTATTTTGCAAAACGATCAATAAACTTCTTCTAAAAAATTTTTATTTCTAAAGAAAATTTTTTCTAAAAATTTTATTTCTAAAGTAAATTTTCTAAAATTTTTATTCTAAAGGAAAAAAAAATTTTGTCAAATATTATTTTTATAGAAAAGTTTTTTTTTTGATTTAATTTCTATAGAACACTTTGTCAAAATTTTATTTCTAAAGAAAAAATTTTGTTCAAATTTATATTCTATAAAGAAAATTTTGTCAAAAATTTATTTTTCAAAGAAATTTTGTAAAAATATATTTTTATAGAAAAGTTTTTCAAAATTTTTATTTCTATAGAACATTTTGTCCAAATTTAATTTGCAGAGAAAATTTTGTCAAAATTTTATATTCTAATGAAAAATTTTATCAAAATTTTATTCTAAAGAAAAATTTTGGTCACAATTTTATTTGCTTAAAGAAAATTTTGTCAAAATATTTATTTTATAGAAAAGTTTGTTAAGATTTTATATTTCTAGAGAACATTTTGTCAAAATTTTATTCTATAGAAAAATTTTGTCAAAATTATATTTCATGGAAAAAAAAATGAAAATGAAAATTTTTGTCAAAACTTTTATTTCGTCAACATTTTATTGCTATAGAAAATTTTGTCAAAAAATTTTATTCTACACCAAATTCTGTCAAAAATGTTATTTTACTAAAGAAAATTTTGTCAAAATTTAGTTATCTATAGACAATTATATTTTTATAAAAAAATTTTGTCAAATTTATTTCTACACCATAATTCTGTGCAGAAATGTTATTTCTATAGAAAATTTGTCAAAAATTTTAGTTTCTAATAGACAATTTTATTTTTATAAAAATTTGTGTCAAAATTTTATTTCTTATAAAAAATTTTTGCTCAAAATTTTATTTGTATAAAAAATTTGTCAACATTTTAATTTCTAATAAAAAATTTCTTGTCAACACATTTTATTTCGCAATCAGGTCCGAAAATCCTAATGTTGTTAGCACCTATATTACCTGTTTATTTTCATAATTCAGTATGATTGTAAAATATATAAATAAATAATAAAATAAATTTTATTCTATAAAAAATTTTGTCAAAAATTTTATTACTATTATGAAAAATTTGCTGAAGGAATATTTTGTGCATAAAATCGATCAAAAACTTCAAGAATTCTACCAATCTACCAAACAGAAAATATCTCTATATTTTGGTAGAATTCTCCTAGTGTGGCAACGTGCTTCTACACTGAAAAAAAATATGTCCCGCTGAGTTCAAAGATTTCATGTCTTAAAATACGAAATTTTTGCTTAGCATAGAGACGCATTTCTACTTAAAATTTATAAAAGGTTTTTTTCACATTGTCGCAAAAAGTCGATAAAACTTCAATGAAGTCGTATTGTCCTTATAGTTTACAGTGATTTGCAATTATAAAATTGGGGTATCAAATAACATGAAAAGAAAAAATGTTTGGACTAAGGTCAACTGACTTTAACAATTCCAGAAATATTCTTTAAATTTAATGAAATTTGTCTTTAAATTTAGTTGTCTTTTTGTATCTGGACTCAAGGAGCAAAAATCGCGTTCAAATATAGGACATCGTTTTTCAAAACTTTATTTGAAAGAAAGTTTTTTACTTGAAACATAGCATAATTCTCTAGCGAAGTCGAATCTTAAATTTGGAAAATAAAGTTGTCGTTAACATCGTTTCTTAAGGACTTTGGATCAAGCATATGAAGAAAAAAAGAAGATAAAGCGAAACAAGTTAAAATTTTGCTTCCTAGAAGCAAGCTACGCAAACCCCAAATTTAAAAGAGAATTGTGTCTTAAAAAGTATCCTTACTTGTATTCTCTCCGCTTCTTTGCGCTCGGAATCAATACCACAATTGCTTTAAAGTAAAAATCAAAATCGTTTGAACCGCGCTATGTTTTTTTTTTTTCAAGTGTAATGCCAAGATTCGAATGCTCCAAATACTTTCGTAGAAGACAAAAAAAAAGTATATACGCGCCAGTACAGTTCGCGCAAGGCAGCATCTTATATACGCTCTACGCATGGATTGCGAAACAAATGTCTACCAAGGACTCTCGATTTAGAAATCGATTTAATTTGGGTTGTTAATCCACAACCACGCGTTGTGATAGTTTGGGTAGAATATTCAAATTAACCCTAAAATTGCAGACTTTTTACTGTTTGTAGATTGGTAGAATGTTTGGTATTTTGGTAATTTTGCAAAATATTCTCTCCAAAATAAGATGGCACTTCAAACTTTAATAGAAAGTACAATTTTGACAAAATTTCTATATAAATACGAGTACTACAGCTTGCATTTCCAGTAAGCTTGTATTTAGAATTGTAATGATATGAAAAAAAAAAAAAATGGTACAAAATTTTCTGTAGAAAAAAGAAATTGCTGCAAATTTTCTATAGAAAATAAATTTTTTATAAAATTTTCCATAGAAATAACATTATTTTATAGATTTTGTAACATTTTTATAGAAATAAAATTTCTAAGACTTTGACAACATTTTGTAGACAAAAAAATTGACAGCATTTCTGGGAAGAAACAAATTTTGACAACATTTTCTACACTCAAAAAAAAGTGAACTCTCTATTTCACTAAAGCCAATTTAACTTTATATTAGTTCATAGAATCATTATGTTTGGAAAAAGTTTACTTTACTCAAATAATTTTTTGCGTACGTTAGTTAAATGAACTAAAAAACAGGAAAAAATTATACAAAAATAAAGCATAAAGGTTTCCTAATTTCGTATTTCTCACAAAATAGTTCATTATTTCTTTAAATTGTAAAATTTTAACCAAAAATGAGTCCATCATGAACTTCGTATGGCACTAAAGACATTCTTGCAATTTTGAACTCCAAGATTTCTCTTAAAACTACAAAATTTTCTTTAACAAGTGCAAAAACTTAGTTATGTCTAATAAATTTTCTTGAATTTGTCGAAAAATATTTACTTATTTTTACCATATCGGAGTGACGCCAGCGCTTGTAATACTGTTTAGTTTAAAATTTTCTAAAAAAAATCAAAAAATTTTTCTAAAATTAATCGAAAGTTATACTTTCCTGGTGGGTTCACTGTTTTTTCAGTGTACAGAAATAAAATTGTGAGCGAATTTTCTAAAGAAATAAAATTTTGACAAAATTTAAATTTAATTTAATTAAATTCTGAGTCGACAACATTTGTAGTAGAAACAAAATGTTTTCAGAAAAATTTAAATTTAATTTCATTAAATTTGTAGTCGATTTACCGATGTCCGTCGCTTTGTATGTTCTATATAATGTAATTTTGTGTGCAAAGTACAGCTCGCAGTATATGTGCCGATCCTTCTCAAAATTTAGCATAGAGTCTTTCTTCGTATTAAGGACAAATCGGTATTGATTTTGGAAAAAATCTTTCAGAGTTAGATATACCGCGTCGTATATATTTATCACCGATTATAATCATAATTGACATTGTTCATGAACTCAATCTTGGTACATCTGAATGTTTCGCAAATGCTGTAAAACTTGCAAAATTTCAGGCAAAACGCTTCAGATTTAGATATAGCGCCCATATATATTTTTCGCCCGATATACACTTATATGGCTCCAGAGGCTAGAGTTTCACCGTAGTTTGCTTCAAAAATTTGCCCAAAAGGTTTACAACTTACAAGTTGAAATGGGTTCCCATATATCTTTCGCCTGATTTACACTCATATGACCACAGAGGCCAAAGTTTTACTAAAGTTTATCTGAAAATTTTGCAGAGATAATAGAATTAACCATTTCAACTGCGCATGCTAAATTTCGCGTTTCAAAAATCGGTTAAGATTTAGATATACAACCTATATGTACGCTTTGGTGATTTGGGAAATATGGTAAAATATTTCATGTATTACATTCAATTTCTATAGAATTTTACTCCAATTGACTTGATATTTAAAATAAAGAATAGATTCAATATTCTATTTATGTGGAAACTCCACCGATCGAATGAAATTTGGCCTTCCAAGAGGCTCTGGAACGTGAAGTCTTGCGAAACGTTTATATGAAGTCAATACCTGAAAATGGTCCGATATGACCCATTGCAATACCCCCGACCTACATAATTAACAGCTTATAGTAACCAGTTTCAAGCCATAACTTATTTCATTTAGAAATTAGCGTGATATCAACAGACGAACGGACGAACGTATTATCGCTAGATCGACTTAGGATTTCACCAGACCAACAAAGTTGAGATGGCATTTCGCAAACTAATTAAGAAACTGTGTAACCTTTTTTCCTTTCATATCAGCATGAAATTGGTTTAATACTAGGGTCAATTAAAGCGCTATATATGTATCAAACATTTTCGTACAATTTTTAAATTAAGGATAAGTGGCATTCATAGTACTAAACAGGAAAAAATATCACTAAAAATTTTCCAATATTAATTTTAAAAAATATTCAAATAAAATTGGGTAATTGGTTCTACAATTTTTGAATTGAAACAAAAATCAATCACAAAAAAAAAAAAAAACAAGTAAGGAAAGTCTAAAAGTTGGCGGGCCGACTATATCATACCCCTAAACCAACCATTACAGAATTAGTAATCATAAGCATTTGTGGGTAACATATAGGTCTGGGAGATAAACCGCAGTTGCATATTTAAGAAAATTAAGGGGTACATGTCTATGGGTGCTTTGTGTCAATCTGACTATAGCTCATAGTCAATGTTACCAGGGAAAATGTTCGGTTTACCCTACAAGGACAAAAAAATTCCCTACTTTCCCATACATTCCCAAACAATTTTCCCTACTATATTTTTCGTTAAATTTAAAAAAAATTTTCAAAACAAAAATGGTTCTAAGTACTTTATTATCTTAAAACATGAATATGCAACGTACAGTATGTCAAGAAAAGTCTTTTGACATTGCCAAATATTTAAAAATTCTAGAATAATTGAAATATTAAATATTTTATTAAAATTTTTAATTCTGTGTACGTATGTATACTTTGCAAAAACATAATAAAATATTTTTTTAAAATTTCATTATATTTAATTTTGGAAAAAACATAATTTTTATTCATTGTCAAAACACTTTCTTGACAAAACTGTATATAACTTAGAATATAAATTTGTATTACCACCACGCGTTGCCACAGTTTGGTGAAATTCTACCCAAATTAGTAATCTTTTGTTAATAATAATAATAAATTCTATAGAAATAAAATTTTGAGAAAAAATTCCACAGAAATAAAATTTTGAGAAAATTTTTTATAGAAATAATATTTTGAAAAAAAATTTCTATAGAAATACAATTTTGACAAAATGTTCTATAGAAATAAAATGTTGACAAAATTTTCTACAGGAATAAAGTTTACCACACATTGTTAAAGATCAAGCCTTGCCGGCTTCTAATTTCCTCCTCTAGAGCCACCAAAATGTAAAAATTATTACAAATTGTGTTGAGTGAAAATGTCCTACATTGTGGCCCTACGTCCCTACAAGACGCTAAATATTAGAAAAACCCTACATATAGGGAATTTCCCTTACTTCTAGCAACACTGGCTGTGTTAATATTGCACCTACGGAGTTAGTTATGCCACTAATATTTAGCCCATTATTAAAAAAGAGAATAGTTAAATTAGTGTGGGTAATAAATACAAATTTGTAAAAATCGAGCAATATTCTTATGTAAGAGCTTACAAGTTTCGCTAATAAACGTACGATCGCGCTGTAATTACATCAAAAATTTGAAATTTAGTAACATTGGGTTAATAAATAAGAGTAGCTATGCCAAATTTTGGAAAATGCGAGCGTTGCATATATATGGAAGCTATTTCTAATCTGAACCAATTTGCATATATATATTTCTGCGGGTTTGATTAATACCACAAAAAGAATTACCTTTGCAAGATTTGAGTAAGATCAAGTTAAAGAATAGCCCTGTATTGTCCAAACATATAGGTATTAGAGGCGCGATTTGTTTCAAAAATGCGGGAGATACATATATGCGGAGCTATATTCAACATTTGAGAACCCGATTTCGATGAAATTGTGACATATAGTTAGTACTATAGAGACTCGAATTCTAGCCAACTTTTAGTAAAGATCGGTTAATAAATAAGTTCCTATGCCAAATTTGGTGAAAATCGGCTCTATACATAATATATGAAGCTATATCTAAATGCTAACAGTTTCGACTGATTTTTTGCCAGCATATAGTTTATTGCCTATATGAAGACTACATTTAGCCCAAATTTTGGGTAAGATCGGTTGATAAATTAATTTTGTGCCAAATTGGGGAAAAATGCGGTCGATACATGAGAAGCTATATGCTAAATCTGATATCCCATTCTTATGATATTTTGCAACATTATATGGGATGAAAAGATTACCTTTTGCCAAATTTTGGTGACATCTTCGTTTTTGATAATAAAAAGCGCAACCATTGACGCCCATTTTGTCAAATATCGGGCTGATCATAATATATGGGAGCTATATCTAAATTTGATCCGGATTTCTTCAAATGCAATAGAGCGTTTTGCCTCTGGCCCAAAAACCTCCCTGTAGCAAATTTCATCAAAATCGGTAAATAATTTGGCGACCGGAATCTTGTAAACAACACATACATGGACAGACGGACCACGGTAACGGTACCAAGCGCTAGATTCCGACTCAAGGAGGTGATTCCGGAGTCCGGAGTCGGCTATATATTTTAGGGGGTATAAAATTCAATATTTCTGGTAGGTCACATTTTTTTTGTTTAGGCCGATAAAAATAATTGTATCATTAATATGTTAATTGGAACAATTAATATTATTAAACTGACTTTCGTTATTTGCTATTATCATTTCTATAATTGAACATATTTCAATTAAAAAATTAATAGGATCAATTAATT
>PGFW01001794.1:0-12148 GCA_003123925.1 Haematobia irritans
AGTATTAAATATATTATTTTTATATATACAACCTTCAAATGATTCGTGTCAAAGTTTGACGTCTGCTAAGTCAGTGAGTTTGTGAGACTAGAGCGTCTTTGTTGGAAGCAAACTTTCTGTTGTTGTGAAAAAAAAATGTAAAAAAGGTGATTGTCCGGTGTTGATAACATACTGTTTCTGAAGCCGCGAAAAAAATACGGTGCGAAGCAAAAACTTGGCTTGATAATGATAGTTTCCGGACTCGCCTCCAGGGAAATCAACAATAATTGATTGGTATGCACAAATTCGAAGCGTAGTGAAATGAGCCGGAAGACGGTGAAACGCCCGAAAGAGGTGGTACGACGAAACATCAAAAAAATCACAACAATGATTTTGAATGGACCGTCAAAAATGAAGTAGCATCGAAATTAAAACAGAGGCCTTAAGATTATCAAAGGAATGTGTTGTCAATTTTTTAATATCATTCCATCAATATTTGGATATGCGAAGCTTCTGCTGCAAAATGGGTGCCGCGCGAGCTCCACATTTGACCAAAACCACAACAATCGTGTTGATGATTCGGAGCGGTGTTTGCCAGCTGTTAACTCGCAATTAGCACCCGAGTTTTTTCCGTCGATATTGACAAATGGCATGAAAAAAATGGCATCCATCACTACACTTCCTGAATCCATCGACAGTCGCGCTGAGTGCGACAGCGACAGGTGTGTGAACGTCTCCGAAGCCGTGGAAAGCACTCAAAAGTCCGCTTGGCAACAGTAACATGCCTCTGTTTTTCGGATGCGCATGCAATTTATTTTTATTTCGATTAGCTGAGAAGGGAAAAGACCATCAACAGTGACTGATACTATGGCGTGCTATTGGAAAGCGCTGAAGCGTCGAAATCGACACACAAAACGGCCCCATATGAAGAAGAAAACAAGTGTATGTTACCACGCCAAGACAACGCCACCGTGCCACAAGTCATTGAGAACGATGGCAAAGAATCATGAATTGGCGCTTCGAATCTTCCCCACCCACCGTATTCTCCAAGAATCTGGCACCAGCGACTTTTTCTTGTTCTTCAGGACCTCAAAAGGATCAGGGAAAAACATTGCTGCAATGCGAAGAGTGGTCGCCCGAAACTGAGGCCTATTTGAGGCAAAACCGAAGGCAGTACTACGCAAAAATGGTATCAAAAAAATGTGAACGGTCGTGTATAATCGCTTGCGTTATCGCTCTTGAACGGGAACTTATGTTGAATTAATAAAAACGATTTTTGACAAAACGAAAATGTGTTTTTCTTTGTTAGACGGTCGCGACTTATCATGCCAAGCTTTATAAGATTTGTGTCAGTTTTTTCGTGGCGGTAAACGAAATTTTACTTACATCATATTACAAAATGTTTTCATGGGATCGAAAGTCTAGGTTCGGCAGTTTCAGTCCAATCGAATCAGAAGAACCCTATGGATTTTGTATATATTTCGCCCAATTCCAGGAAGTAAACAATTTTACTCTGGATTTGGATAAGAAGTCTAACAAATTTGTCCATGTCCGGGCCAGATTAAATGTATGTATATGGCCGAATAAAAACACCGAAAAAAATTTTCTTCGCTAAAATTACGAAATTGGTTCATTGTTTTACACATCAAAGAAACTTTTCATTAAATTATGAATATTGTCTTCTTTTACGAAGAAAAAGCTTCTTTCAAAAATTTACCGCTTAGTTTTGTAAGAAACCAACTTCGTACGTTTTATGAAAAGTTTCATACTTTTGTATGAAATTGTTACGTACTTGTTAATAAACAATTTCGTACTTTTTTATGAAAAATGTTTCGAATTTAGAAAAAAAATTGTTATAGTCAAAGTGCATTTTGGTTGTAGAATGAAATTTGAAAAAAATGTCATTACTACTTTAGCATCTTAACGTTTTTGAGTAACTTTTAGTTTGGTTGCTTCACTTTTATGCATAGCATGCGTGTCACCCAAATGAGAAGAGCATGACATGAATTAAAAAAAAATTTGAATACATTTTTTTCTTTAATTCATTTGGTCACTCAAAGCACATTATAAAAACAATTTGATTCCAGCCGAACGGAAATCTTTACAACTTCAATGCAAACTTATTCGTTATTGCCAAAGAATATGTTTCGCTACTTTTTATGAAGACATTTTAACGCAGAATGTTCGCCGCTAAAATATTCATAAATTTCGTAAAAACTTCTCCAAAAGTCAAGAATTTGAAGAAAGTTTCGTAACTTTTACGAAAAAAGTTAAGTAGAATACTTCGTATGATATTTCGTATATTCATTAAAGAATTTACGAAAATGAATGAAATTTTCGGTGTTTTAATCGAAGAATTCTTCGTAAAATTAACGAAAAGAATTCTTTCGGCTATAATCACGCACCCAACGCGATTTGACGGATTTGATATGATACCGAAAATGTGGATCTACAAAGTGAGGCAGGGTATAATATAGTCCGGTCACGCCCGTCGATAGATTGTTCCGTACTTGTTTTTTACGTTTAATATATTTAGAGATAACTTATTCTGGAGATACGAACCCGTCCATTAAAGTCGTATGTTCAAGAAAAATTTTCATTAAAATAAAGAAAACAATTTTAGGAAAATTTTCACACAGACCATTTTTATTGCTAACCATAAACCACAAATAATTGGTCTGGGCCAATCAAAAAAATGTTGTAAAGTCGATATGTCCCTTTTCACGATCATTGAATTCGAATAACCGACTTCTCATGAATTCATATTTAAACTATTGTGATAATTTGAACATTTGACATTTTTTAGTAATCACTTATTTATTTTAGCCTCTGATCTGGCAAAAATGTTAAGGGGAAGACAATGGAATTGATTCGAAATAAACAATCATCAAATTGTCAAAAAAATATCCCAAAGAAAATCCTAACAAGCGGTGTTTACCCAATAATATCTGAACTGCAAATGAATAATCTAATTTTTCACGTGTCCAATAGCAATTCACCATTTTACAACTGAATTGAAATTTTCCAAAATTAACCACATATGGCCTCTGAAATATTTTGATTAGAGCATACTAGTGGATGGACAAAGGATGTGGAAAGTATTGAGATACGAAGCCGAAAATTCCTTGCTAAAACTTGTGGGCGGGCGATTATCGAAACAATGGCAAAAGTTTTACTCTTCAATGTGGGGATAGCAAAGGAAAGGCATTGATTTTGACTGATGACCGACTGTAAGGCAATTTTAAAGTTCAACTGAACTGGAGAAGAGAGGAAGCATGGCAAAAACTACTGCCGAAACTTGACGAAACTGAAGATAAAGATTCAAGCCAGAAAAGTAAGAGTTGTCTCAAATTTTTTACAAAAAAATTTTCTATTGCAAGTTGAAATGTCTTATTAAAAAATGAATAGATTCAATGGGAAATTTTATGTCAATAAGATTGACTCTATTAATTTTTTAATCAAAACAAAAAGCCAACCACATCAATTAATTAACAAAAATTGTAAATTTTAATTTATTCGATCTATTTATATTATGATTTTCGTGATTGAAGTAATTTCAGTTTAAAATTATTTCGATCTATTTATATCATGATTGAAACTATTTTTCTTTGTAATTGTACGTCTTTGCTGGACCCAAAATTTTTTTTTAATTTTGTTATTCATTTTTCTTTTAGCACTATCCATCAGAATGAAAATTGGTAAAAGACAGTAAAGAATTGACAGATGCCATAAATGCTGTTTTAAATGAAACTGGGTGATCTATGGAATGAACTACAAAGCGATGGCATCAACTACATGCCTTATCTGAAGCATATATGAATATATTAAAGCCAGTGCTACTCAATAAAATACCCTATGATGACTTTTATGCAGAATAGGTGATGCAATAAATTTTTGAAATGCTGTCATTTGTATGCATTATTATCTAAAACCTCTATAACTGTGTTTTTTATTCAAAGTAAATAATTGTCAGTGGCAAAAGCAGTTGAACGGCGCGACATATGCCCAGTTGGTGCAGTTTAAACAAATAACCACTGTCATTCACCAACAAAAAAAAGTACCCCACCGTGAAGGAAAAGTATGTTTATTTAGAAAATTTTAACCAAAATAGGTTTCTAATTGCAACAGTTACAATATAAGTTAATACTTTATTGTCAAATTGAAGACAATTTTTTGAAAAATAATTAATTTTTTCTCTGTTGTTTAAAAAATTTCATATGTTGGTAAGAAAAAAAATTTAAAAATTCGTTAAAATGTCTTTAGCGCTTGTAGGAAAGCTTCGAGACAGGTACAATTTTAGTAAATTACTCATCTTGAGAACTATAAACTCAATTTAAGCCAAACTTCTGCCATTTTAGGAAAATATGAACTATTTTATTTTTTTTAGCGTAAATTGTGCACTATTATTTGCTATACAACTTTTTTTCTTTTTATTTTATTCACGTCATTAAAGTTAGCAAACAATTATTCAAATAAGGAACATTTACTCATATGTGCCAAAATTTAACATAAAATGAACTAATCTTCATGAACTAAAATAAAGTTCAGTTGGCATTAGAGCCCCTTTTTCTGGGTGTTCCAGCTAAGGAATTAATTACTTTTATTTTGCAAACATGCCTCTGGCAACACACATTCAATTAAAACCATGTATATAAACTGCTGCGGATCATGTCTAGGAAAGACATAAAAACTCCAATAACTAGAGTCATCTCTTTACCAAAACCTAAACCTAAATTCGATAAACTGGTATTAGGTTTACGGTTGTTCTAATTAAAAGGCCGGAAATGTTAATATCGCACACAGATTACCTAATCAGTTAAGTGTTTTCAGCTGTGAAAAGACCTTCGGTGCAAGTGTTACGAATTTAAAATATCATATTTATTTGCGAAAATTGGCTTTCCAGGATAAAGGCATCTACAGTTAAAACCTCTCAAACTTGGATATAGCATTTTCACTTCAAATGAAACTTTTACATTTCAAATGAAACCTTTTTCAAATCAAATGAAACCTTTTTCAATATCAAATGAAACTCTTTTCAAATAAAATTAATACTTTTCAATCAAAAGAAACCTTTTACAAATGAAATAGAAACCTTTTTCATTTCAAATGAAACTTTTTACAATCAATACCTTTAGCTTGCTACTACAAAAATTTCGTAAAAATTCGGTGTATTAATGAATGTTAGTTAATGAAAACCTATCAATTTAATATTCCTATCTTATTATTTACACCAATAAATTAATTTGTTTTCAAGATCGAGGTCATTGAATATTGAAACATTGAAAAAAACATTAATTATTATTATAACAAAAAAAGTTGACAAAAATGAAAGAAAAACTAATTACTAATTGTTTGTTTATTGTTTTTGATATGGTGGTTTGGACCAGAATATACCTTTGCGCACATTTTAACACCTCTGTCAGCTACCCTGCATATTACGTGAAAATAATAATTGCAATGGTCATTTATTCTACCAATTAATAAGTTAAAACGTTTAATAACAATAAATACTTAATATGGTGCTTAATACTTTGTTTTATCCCAGAGCAGGCCGTTTCATCACAGTTGCAACTATAGAATCAAAGCTTCAAACCCTTTGTAATTTCTTACGAGTTTTCTATAAAAGCCACAAGAATTTTTCAGGTAGATCTTAGGTTCGATTTAAACGATATCAATTCGCATATACGTTGAATCAATCCGGCAATTCAAATGCCTCAAATATTCAAAATTATATTTAACGATTTGCCAACCGTAGCATCGGCTGTTAATTCAGTGTTATTGTGGAGATTACGTGAGTGCAACAAAAAAAAAAAAAAAAACAATAAATAATAAAATTCCCCTAAAAAAAACTTTTGAATAATCTTACAACACTGAGCCCATAATACTTCTACTAATTGTTGTCTTAATATAAACATTTGATTTGATCGATCTTAAGTCAAAGATTTCTTTCTCTTCCAGGCATCTGACATACAAAATGTCGCGCTCGGAGACGCACACTTGTTATACCGTGATGCATTACACCAAGTTTATAGAAAATTTCTCCTAATGGGAATCCTCAATTCGGTTGGCTAACATATCGTCAATATCACGGAAAATAATCGTTGCCAGGCTCGTCCCAAATCCTAATTTCTGCGATACAACTGAATTTTTACATTTTTTCTGGAATGACAATGCGTGGCCTCCTGAGACCCACTGTCAATTGTGAAATGTCACAGGATGGACTAAGGAAACAAGGGGTTTATTGAACTTATGTTTTATTCCCATCAAATGGAAATTTCGGCCCATATGACAACAAATCGGTAAGTTTTACTTCTAAGCTTAGGCATGCAAAGTGAGGTATAGTTACGTTGACAAATTGACCGTCACCATTCCAAAATGCAGGTTGCATGTGGCAAAAGAGGAGTGATGGTAACACACTGATTGCAACGGTGTCAAAATAAAATTTAGGGTCAACCATCCCAAGTAAGTAGATACTTGCCTCATACATAAATCAAAAATTAAAAACCACTTTTTATCTGTACATTATTTATTTTGTATGTGGGTTATTGTTTTATTTTACATCATTTCCTCAAGAAGCGATTCAGTAAAATTTTTTTTTGGCGGAAACAAAAAAAGAATAATTATTTTAAAAAATACAATTATATTTTTGTTCTTCAAAGACTTGAATTTCATTTAACCATTACATTTCATTTTTGAAAATTATTGCAAAAATCTTGATTTCACCCTATTTAATCGTCAATTTGTTTGGTTTTTGTTTTTTCAATTACTTTTAAGAATGGTGTTTAAGATTGGAATTTGAGTCAAAAATAGCAAGAATTGTCGAATACTTCTAAATGATGTTCTCAACGAAAACTGAGAGATGTTTGGAATGAATTAAGCCGATAACATCAACACAGTTGTATCTGGCATATTAATTGCTGAATTATTTTACGGGAGTTTAAATAATTTCTCTTTGGATGATTTCTTTGTCGAAAAACTTTCTTTTATAAAAATATTAATAGAAATCTTTCAATTTGTGTGCTATGCGATAGAGGACAGAGAGCAGCAGAGAGAGTATATCTTTCGCCATGGCATTCCGTTAATGACAAAAATCTATAAAAGCGATCTTTGTGTTCATGACATCGTGACAGCCATTTCATGAGACGGGAAGAAGGTTTGTTTGTGATTTTTTGAGAGCTCAGTTATTGGTTTCATAAGACGTCCATTCACGAGTATATTGCTAAACACTGGAACAACCCCACGTGAACTTTTTCATTCTAGAAAAAATTTGGTTAATTTCAGAAAATTTTAACTTAAACTGCTAATAATAAACGCCAACTGTCAACGCGCGATTTCACAAAAATTAGTAAAATAGTTTTGATGAAGATTTTTTAAAACATAATTAAACTTAACTCTTCACTTGGTTTAAAAAAATTTCGGCGGTTTGATGGAAAAAATTGATTTGCACTAAAATGGAAAAATGTCCTTTAGTTCCATACTAATTCAAGATGGGCGCATTATTGTACATTTACAAACATACGAAATTCTGGAACATATTTTTGTGGCCGAAACACGAATTTAGTAAATCTTTATGGCGCATTTGTGGTGAAAATTGTTTCCCCAGTTATTAGGTTCATTTAACCAACGTAGGCAAAAAATTGTTTTAAAGCTCAAGGAAACTTTTCCAATAAACATTAAATATCCATGAACTTAAAATAGAGCTTAAATTGACTTTATGTAAATATCTAGGGTTTCACTTTTTTTTGAGTGTACGGTGAGTTACGTAGATGTGACTGTCTGCCTGTTTATGGAGTACAAAAGTTGAAAAAAAAACAAACTTTCCGTTAAAAAAGTAAGAAAATCAATTTTTTTTAATGTTCAAATTCGATTAATCGACCTATCACGAATAACCCCTCTGTGCGTGATGAGGACCCGCTGGACCTTTTTGATTTTTATTCATAACATAACTTTATCTTTATATGAATTCAGCTTGGATGCGTTGTTAGACTTCTTGTACTGAAGTTTTAGGTTCAAAATTTTAATTTTTATGGATTGCAATCATTAAAGCGGTTTTAGTAGGGTATTGCTGAAAAAAGTTGTAGTGCCGGATTCTGCGTGATGAGGACCCAATGGGACCTTGAGACCACTAATTACTATTAGTGGTTTATCGACAGTTTAAAAACAGCGTAAAGATATTGCGGATTTCCGGTATTTGGAGCAGTTATATACGGACTAACATCCCTTTCAGAAGAATTACGTTATTTGGGAAGAAGTTGTGCATTTTGAATTGTCCATTGGTTTCGTGTTGGGTAGTAGCATAATTTTATGGTCGGTTCCGTGGATATATCCACGTATAGGTGAAGCCCTAAGAAGTGCCAGAAAAAGAGTTATTTAAACTTCATGGAAATCTTGGTGCGCTCCAAGTTTTTATATTTCGTATCATGTTGCTAGACCCATCGAGCTCCCTGGAAGGTTTGGCAAGACTGTGCCTCAATTTGGACCAAGTGTTGAAAAGCAGACCACTATCACATAAAAACTATGCGAGAGCAAACGAACGCCACTAACATTTAAAAGTCGTATGCTTTTCACTGTCAAAAAATCCAGTTTGGTAACAAACGGTTCAAGCTAGCCAAAGAAACAATATGATTGTTGCTTGGCACGTATAAGAGCGGTACTTTATAGGGTACCACGCATGGCGACAAACATCGAGACTCTAGGAGTATACTAGTAAAGAAAGATGGTAAACATTATCTGTATCCTATTAAAAATTAAATAAAACTGGTATATTTACAAGCGCCAGAAGGTATTTGATAGTAGTTGCAATTTGGTGCCATCACTAAGAAGAGTCCACCTTACAGTCAAGCATGAAGTCGAAAAAGTATCGTAGGATAACTCAGGCCGTAAGTGTAAAAGCTCAGTCTGACGATCAACTTCACGCTGCGAAAAAGTGGACGCCCTCACACTCTTAGAACCTAATTATAGTCTCAGCAATGCATGAATGGACACCCATTATTTGAATATCTGGCACTGCAGCCAAAATATTGTCGTGCAGCCAGCCCAAAGAATTTCTTGGTCGAATGTGAATTGTTATGCTTCAGAGCGTAGACACGTCACATTTTCTCTAAAGTTTTTTCGCTTGCCACAAAGTCGAGTAAACTTTCCCAATGAAATCGATTTTGTCTCTATACTTCGAGGGCAGCTTTCGGAAACTATCACTTAGCCTAGCACAAAAAAGCACGTCATATACAACAAAAAAAGTTAAGTGTTTTGCGAAAACTTTCCTTCTCGTATAACACCATGATTAAATTTTTGTTTCGATCTTGCAACTCCTTCATATAAAAACCAGGTGTTCAAAAAAAGACGCTTATCCGCACAATGTTTTACAATCGGAAAAATTAGAAATGTCCATTAAATATTACAAAAAAAGTTTATCGGACAAGAAATTCATAATTGATATGGTGAATGTGTTAACGTGAAAGTGCGTCCTTCATTATGCAACAGCTAAAAAATTGGGTTGAATGAAGATTTAAAACGCCTGTCGTCCACAGCATTGGAACGATGAACCACGACTAGGTGGACGTCCCAAAAACAGCAACAACAGCAGAAATTGCTAGCCAAACGTGCATGATATGGATATCAAAATGATCGACGAATAAAAGTGCGCTGAAATTGCCGAATATCACTGGTCATCTCCAAATGAATCGGAGTCCATTTAATTTTGCATGCAGAACTACAGATGAAAAAAGCTTTCTGAAAGTTGGGTGCCCTCTATTTGTTAACAGTCGATCAAAAAACGCAGTAAGAATGAAGATTTCTGGGATCGTTTTTAGCGAAATAAAATGGATTTTTAAGCGTACCACGTTCATTAAACTGTTATGACAATGATCCAACCACTATACTCCAGATACAAAGAACAATCCAAACAATGGACTGAAGCTGGAGGAAGTGCCCATAAGAAGGCAAACAACAATTCAATCGCGCTGGTAGGGTTATTGGCAACGGCTTTTTGGACTTCAAAGGTATTTTAACAATTGATTGAACTAGTCTGCAAAAGGCGTAAACAAATAATCAGGAGTACTAATTGCAACCTTTTGAATCACATTAAATGCTACAAATTCGAGAAAAAACGTCCTGGCCTTACAACACAAAAAAATAATTGTCATCAGACAACGCACCAGGCACAAGAGTGTTTTACAATGGCTAAAATCGAACCGAAATTAAAGTACGAAGTTGCCTTGACCCATCCCACCTATTCTTCCTGGATTTAGCTCCCACACCCAGAGAAGAATAATGATCACCTCAAACATAGTTTAAGAGACAAATGAGTTATTTTTGGTGTGGTGACCAATAAGTAACAATGGTTTATCGCAAACACCATGTATTCTCTTGGAAATACATGTAATCAATGATTTCCGAGAACAAGGCAATTGAAAACAAAATAACAATATTTAGTGACCACAATGTTATACATAGGTCACCATACAAAAATACATTTTGCTATTAGACATGATATTGAGAGGAAATTTTCCATCAATCGATCAATAGAACTATATATACTATAGTATCACCACTAAAAAAGATCCTTACTGGCAAGCGTTATTACCTCAAATGAAGATGCAATTTACATATGTAAACCACATATTTTCAAGACTTGAGCGAAAACTATTTAATTAAGTCGCGGATATAATTGCTAGAAAAGTGTGTGCGACTGATGTATTGAAGCTTTCAGTGAATTATATATGAAAACAATAAAAATAATCTTTGAAAAACCATAAGCTATATTCTCTTCATTGGATAGGCTAAAGAAGTTTATCTGAAACCGCCCTGCGTAAGTGATTATAGACTTTTTGGCTTAATTAATGGGTTTATCGCACGAAAAGAAAATTTTGTTCGAAAAAGGTCAACTTGGCTTTAAAAATTCTGAAAAATTATTCAAAATTAATGCAATTGTCTTTAAATTTGTTGAGTTTCGGAGAAGTTGAAAAACTCATAAAATCAACGTTTCCAAAAGGTAAAATGGCGATTCCCGATTAAATTCCTTAACATTTTTAAATTTTCTTAAATTTTGTCGCTATAAAAAAAAATTCTGATTCAATCACGAAATTAATTGATCCAATTAATTTTTTTATTGAATGTTTCAATCGCAGAAATAAAAAATTAATTGAAAGTCAATTAAAAAATTGAATTGATCCATTAAAAAATTAATTGATACTATTAATTTTTGTGATTGATTTTTCAATTTAAAAAAATGGTTGAATCAATTAAATTTTTAATTCAATATTTTTAAAAACTCAATTAAGATATTAATTGGAAAAATTTTCGTGAAATCTTTTTTGATAATCTTTGATCCAGAGGTGTGAAATTTTTAAAGTTCAATTAAAATTTTAATTGAAAAAATATTAGTATAATTTTTTTGAGAACGAAGGCTTATTTTGTCAAACATCGAAATTAAAATAGCGGTCCGATTTAAGACTTAAGTGTAATAATGCGTATAATACACCCAAAGAAATTTGTTAGTAGGGACAGCAGAAAAGTCTGCTAAAACAGCAGAAAGTCTGCTGAAAAATGGAAAGCAGTCACTGTTTGCTGAAATAGCAAACATTGTCTGCTATTTTTTAAGTTCGATTACACTAAAACATGTTTTAGTTTGGCTGAAACAAATAAAAATGTCAACTTAGGAGTATCCTAACACAATTAAAACAATATTTTATGAATATCTAATATTATCAAATTGAGGGATAACAGCAAACAAATTGTTTGCTGATCGTATTTAGGAGCTTGTAAGTATATTACAGTTCAAAAATATACCAAAAACTACTTTTGGGTTTTAAATATGCTTTGGGGAAAAATTTATAACCTACAAATTTTATAACTTGTTGTTCATTAGACCCTGAAGTGCAAAAATATAACAGCAGACATCGACTGCTGTTTTTAGCAGACTTTTTTCTATGAGTGTAGGCTATATATCTTCTTAAAATTGGACGCGAAACACGTACCCGTAATTTTAGTCCCTTTGATTCAGATGTGTAAACATTTACAACTCTGTTCTGGCGAGCTTTTAGTCGACTTATGATAATCTTATCGATTTTTATATCTAACAAAATCAATTCTTCTTTTGCAAGTCATCTACAACTATAAAATATTCTTGTCTTTACGGACAGATATATTGACCATTTTGCCTGTCATGTTG
>PGFW01001794.1:51162-73042 GCA_003123925.1 Haematobia irritans
TTAAAAAAAAAAAAAAACAAACAAATCAAACTTTCAATTTATTTTTCAGATTATGATAACCACGTAAACGTGTTACATATAAAAAGGTGAAAGGGCCTGGTTTCATATTATATTGAAGTCTACGATCAGGGGGCTAATCACGGCATTCGATATTGAATTAATAATCGTATCGAAAAAATTGTCGATACGATTAAAAGTTTGGATCACGGCATTCGATCGAAATTTGATGCAATTTCTCTAGCATTGCCAACAGTAAAAAACGAAGCAGAACAAAATGAAATGACAAAATTAAGTTAGCAGCACAAAATAGAATGTAGAAAAACACATAGATTTGAAGATTTCAAAGTAAAAAGTAAATTGTATTGCATTATATCTTATGGACCCATGTCTCTTTTGACATTCCTCCGAATTCCTTCCTAATTGGAGGATGAGATGAATATAAATAATTCGGCGACAATAAGAATTAAAAGTGCATTTGAGACCACCGTGGTGCAATGGTTAGCATGCCGCTGCATACACAAGATCGTGGGTTCGATTCCCTTACACGACACCAAAAAGTTTTTCAGCGGTGGATTATCTCACAGTAATGCTGGTACAATTTTGAGGTTTCAAAGCTTTTCTAAGTGGTTTCACTGGAATGTGGAACGCCGTTCGGACTCGGCTATAAAAAAGAGTCCCTTGTCATTGAGCTTAACATGGAATCGGGCAGCACTCAGTGATAAGAAGAGAAGTCACCCCAATAATTCGACTAACTAGACATTTTTATTTATTGCGCTATTAATTGGGTGTGATCCGATCGATATTTCACTTTTAATTTAATCTAATATTTAATTGAATTAATCATTCTATTTAAATCCTTTCAGCTGCTGACATTTCAAAATGCAAAATGGAAGACAATGTTTGCATTCGAGATAAAATTATGGAAATTTTCAAAAAATTCCCCAATGGTAATCCATCATTTGGTATGCCAAATATAGCCGAATTGCCTTTGAAGAACATAGTTGTGGCTCGTGCTAACAATGCTTCACCAATTCAATTGAATTTTAAATATTTGGAATTACTTTGCTATGGTATTGACAAATCCATTATTGTCAATACCACAGGATGGACCAAGGATCCCAAAACAATTACAACACACATACACGTGCCACTAATGAGAATTGTGGGAGATTATGAGGCAGGTGGTAAAATTCTACTTTTATCATTAAATGGCGGCGGTAAAGGCATTGTTGAATTGACCGATTGTCAAGTGGTGCTAAAGTGTCAAGTTCATTTGGAGAAAAGGAATGATGGAAAAATGTATTTGGTTGTAACAAAAGCGAGAGTCAACTTGCAGCCCAAAAAGTAAGTAAACGTAATGCATTATGTGGGTTAAACCATTTCGCTTTGTCGTTCGAAACGAGCCGTTTCGTTCGACTGAATCGCCAAAACAGCTGATTTTTCTTTATGAAATCAGCTGTTTTGGACATCCTAGCTGAACAAAAGCATTCGTTTCGGATATAAGAATTTGGTCGTGAGTTTAGATTTTCGATATCAATGGATCCTAATTACCATAAAAAATTACTTTTTTAAAGAAAACAAAAAAATATATATTGTAAAGCAATTGTTCACCTATAATTGGCAATATGATTGTGTTTACACTCTTAAACAGATAATGACATATGCATGATGAAAACTATTGTATTAATCGTATGTATTATTACAATCAGCTGCCCAGAAAAACCTTCACCACTACTGTGTACAGGGCTATAAATAAGTTTTGTTGCATTTGTATGTAACGCCAAGAAGGAGAATCATTAGACCATAACCTTTTAGTATACGTTCGGCTTAGAATAAAGTTCCTTGAGGTCGATTTAGCGATGTCCGTCGTGTCTGTCTGTGGTGTATTTTTGTGTGCAAATACAGCTTCGCAGTTTTGTCCGATGTCGTAAAATTTGGTATTAGGGTCCTGTTTCGGCTCAAAGACGACCCCTATTGATTTTGGAAAAAATCGCGTTCAGATTTAGATCATAGCTGCCATATATATTTTTCACGATCTGGTCATACATATGGCTGTTGTATCATCAACCGATCTTCCTCAAAATTCCGTACATCCGAGGTATTTTATGTCTCGAAAAAACTTGCAAAATATCAGCCAAATTGCTTCAGATTTAAAGATATAGCTTCCCATATATAGCTTTCGCCCGATTTTACACTTCATCATGCCACAAGGCCATTTTAACTCCGATTTAGTGAAATTGTTGCGCACAGGGAGCTAGAATTAGAATTAGCATTGTAGCTAGCGTGGTCAAATTTGGTTGACGAATCGGTTCAAGATTTAGATATAAGCTCCCTATAAATGTTTTTTCTGATTTCAGACAAAAATGGTCAAAATTCAACATTTTTCCTTGTTAATCGCCACTGCTTATCGTAAAAGTTTTTAAAATGACTCTAATTTTCCTAAATTTCTAATTACATATATATCGAGCGATAAATTTCATAAATAAACTTTTCGAAGTTCTCCTTAAAATGCTTCAGATTTAAATGTTTCCCATAATTTTTACTAAATTGTGTGGTTCCCGCCTACGGTGCATTAGCCAAACTTAAATGTTGAGTCTAGTAGATTTGTAGAAGTCTATCAATTCTGTCCAGATCGAGTATATCTAAATGTTTATGATTTGGACAAAACCTCTATATATTCAGGCCACCCAACACATTTGAACGGATGTGATATGGTATTCGAAAATTTAGTCTACAAAGTGTGCAGGGTATAATATAGTCGGCCCCCGCCCGACTTTAGACTTTCGCTTACTTGTTTTTAGTAAGATTTTCTTTTGGTTGTCTCATTTCTTGTATAAATTGTAATAACTTTAATATGTTTGCCTAATTAATTTTTTGCCTTTTCAGAGTTTTTTATACAAAGGATGCTTGGTAAAAGGTAGTCAGAAATTGACAATAGTTTGGAATAAAGTTTTGAAATGGGGGATAAGCGGTTGCGATGGGGATGCTTGGAATGAGATAAGTGATGGGTGTTAATAAGCTTTAGCCAAATATTCTACAATATTATAATCAAATATTAAATGGAAAATACCTTATTGATGATTCTTTATTGCAAAATTAATAAATAAAACATAAAAGAGATACATTTTGTATTGCAGGAACGAAAAAGGTTGTTTTTGATATTCCGGAATAAAATTATATGTTTGGAGCTTAAATTTACACAGGAAGTTTTTATACCTTTCACCACTACTGTGGTCCGTCTACAAAAAAAGGTTGTTTTTGATATTCCGGAATAAAATTATATGTTTGGAGCTTAAATTTACACAGGAAGTTTTTATACCCTTCACCACTACTGTGGTCCGTCTGTCTGCAAGGTACAGCGCGCAATTTAAGTCCGATCGTCCTCAAATTTGGCACAGAGTTTTACTTTGGCCCCTCAAAGACAATCGCTCATAATTGCAAATTATCAGCAAAAAGGTTCAGATTTAATTGCATCTATATGCCTCAAAAGCCAGAGTTTGCCCTGATTTGCTAACAAATTTCGCACAGGAGTACGTTCTTATGTTCGTTAAGTGTGCCAATTTGGTGCAAATTAGTTCAGATTTAGATATAGTCCCCTCATATATATTTTTCCTCCGATTGCACTTATAGCGCTAAAAGCCCGATTTTGTTCAATTTCTTCATTTTGCCCAAACAAGAGAGTACGTTTAAATAGTATCATTAAGTGTGCCAAATTTGGATTGGGCTTTGAAATCGGTCAGATTTAGATATAGGTCCCCAAATCATAATCGTGCGCGTCCGATTACACTATATGACACAGGAGGAACCCAAAGTTATACCCCATTTACTGCTGAAAACTTTGCAGAGCTAGCACGATTTATTATTTAAACTATGCAATGCAAATTTGTCAAATCGCGTTTCAAGATATTACGATATGCTTCATATATATTTTTCGTCCGATTTAGGCACTTAATGGCCTCAAAAAGCCAGAGTTTTGCCTGATTTGTTCAAATTTGCACAAAAGTATTTTTTTAATAGTATCTTAAGTGTTGGCGAATAGATAAAGCCTCCAGGTATTTGTTCTTCCGCGTTTATACAAATCATGGCTAAAATACCCACATTTTACACAAAATTCTGATATTCTGTAATGCGAGACTTCTCCACAACAGCTTGAGTTTTAAATAAGGCTCCAACTTATGGAAAATAAATCTCCAGACTTTGGCCAAGTAATATATTGACAAGATTGTTTTGAAATCTTACTCAAATTGTCCTAATATCTCGAATGTATCGCCCGAAAATCATAAATACTCTTATGTATAATTTACCATTAAAATTGCTCTAGCTTTAATTATGATTATATTTCTTATATTTTTAGCTATATTATGTTTTCATCCCAGGCGTTAGCGGATCTTAAATTTGGAGTCTAGAGATTTTTCTAAAGTTTGTTTTGTTTGTTATTTGTTGGCCTACCCCAAACATCCATGTACACCCACTGTCGTTTCTCTTCAATCATTATGTATATTTTTTGATCTCAGCTTAAAACCATGCCATTGACTAAACTACAGTGTAAGCTTAACCAACAGCAGGAAAACTATTGCTTGTCAAATTTATCTGGCAAAGCCCTATAGACTGCAAGATGGTTGGATGTACAGCTGTTTCGAATTACCACATTCCTATCCAGCATTCCTCTACTTGCAGCAAAACTATCAACACCAATTATCAGAATAAATTGGGTAATTCCACGTGTCCTAATTTGAAGGAGTGTAAGATGTAAAAAATAATAAATACAAGTTTTTTGGGTATACATAGTCGACTTTAGACTTTAACTTATATTGTTTAATTACATTTTTTTTATAACTCGCTTTTTCAAATTTTCAATGGGTAATTGTAAACTATTTTCTTCTAAAGCGGTGATACGGTCAAAATTTGCCGTCAAGGGAAACGAGTGCTAATCGGTGAATCGTGTATTAAAAATCAAATTAAATTTCTTTTTCAAGACTCAATTAGTATAAAATCGAGGAAAAATATTCAGTTAAGGCTTTCGCTTTTCCAAATCGGAAGTGCGGGCCTCACGCTTGACAGCCTGCCATTCAGATTTTGTACAGGCCACCTTGTTCACCTTTCTTCAGCCGCCATGAAAGCCAGTTCTGCCTTGAACTGCTGCTCGTCCTTAGCAGTTTTTTTGATCTGTCTTTAGGTTCCGCTTGACAATAGACCAGTATTTCTCAATTGGGCGGAAGCTCTGCGTCTTGGGGAGGCGTTTCTTGTCCTTTGGGAACCACCTGCACGTTTGTTTGGCGGACGTACCACTCCATGGCCTTTTACCGTAATTGGCAAAGATGCCAATCCGGCCAAAAACAGTACTGAACAACCGTGTTTCTTCAGGAAAGGCAGCAGACGTTATATTCAACACTCTTTCACGTAAATTTCTTGGTTGACAGTTCCCGGACAGCTAGGAAAATGCTGATTCTAACAAAGCACAGGTACAGATGGTTTGCCAAACCTAGATATTCTTTGCGAACTTTGACAGTTTTAGTGCTTGAAAATATCTCGCTACCTTTTCCTTCCTTATTGCCGTATAAAACTCCTGTCCACGGAAGCTGCTTGTAGTCCGGCTTGACGTAGGTTCGTTCGTCCATTACCACGCAGTCAAACTTCGCTCAGCATCGTGCGTGTACAGCCTCCGGGATCGCGCTTTGCGTCGTATTTTAGCTTTATCCATCGCGATTTGGAGTCCACTACCTTTTCTTCTAAGTCGATAGTTCGGCTCGCTTTTTTTGGCTCGATGCACGGTTGTATACTATACACCCAGCTTATTTGCGGCATCTCGCGAGAAGAGAGGTTTAGGGTTTTTTCCGCTTGAAACTACCGGGCTACCTCTCTTGTCGTCTCAGCGGCTTACGCGTTTTCGATATTAGCCCCGATCCATGACTTCCGGCTGTCGACAAACGTTCCCCAAACACTTTAATTATATTTGTAAACGGTTGATTGGCAACTTTTAGCGATGTTGCCCAGCTTTGCGTGCGAGTAGCTGCGGATTTTACGCGATGCTGCGAAGCAAAAATTTTGATACGCCTGCACTTCATTGCTTGGACAGGCATTTTGAACAACTGAAGAGTGAATTCCAAAATCCAAATTAGGAGCAACATTCTACACACACACACCTTCAAAATAGGGGTGTTCAGTTTTTTAAATGCCAAAATTGAAAGAAATCGTCCAAGTTATATTGACCAAATTTTGACCGTATCACCCCTTTAATGGTTTAGATACTCGTATTGTTCAGCTAACAACGCTTTCATTGCTGCCGTCATAAATATAATTATTTAAGTGATCTGAATGGAAAATACTTTAGGAACAAAGAGGGATTTCGTTTGTGCAAAAATTTGTTACATAGGAAAGTACATAAAATCGGGCAGTTCTTAATGATAGGAGAGAAAGTTTGCCAAGCAGTGTTGGCAACAACAATCAGCTCCAATTAACTTTAACATGTCATGAATATTGGAGAGTATTGAGTATTCGGTCTGGCGGAACTTTCGGACCTATCACCTTGATTTTGTTCAACATAAATACAATTGGAAATTTTGTTTTTCTCTCTCCCATGGCTTTGAAACAAAAAAAAAAAACCTATTCGTGCAGAAAACAAAAACCAATAACTGTGCAAACACCATTAAAGGCAAGATTAAACCACAAAGCCCATTATTTATGTAACCAACAACAAAACACTCTTGTATCTAAGGAGAGAGCGACGTTTGAAAGAGGAAAATCACTCATGTATACTTCCCCACGGTTGTGGCCCAATGCAAAGTCTACTTCCAAAGCACTTCAGTGTTCCAGGCATCTAACCATGATCATGAACTGAAATTAAAGAAACATACAAAATCCATAACATTCCACCTGCATTTGCAAGTCCATTCCAATGAAACCGCAGATAAGCGATGTCAAGACATTGCTGGTCATGTATTTGACAAATCTTAGTTGAAATGTTATTACAACAATTTGGTGATTGTTCAAAGCATCATCGTGGAAAGAAAATTGGTATTCCTATTATCGTTTGCCCATTCTGCTGTACGACGAAAATAATGCGCAAACCTAAGAATTTTTCATTCTTCCAATGTCCTTTCAAGTCATCCTTGAATATAACGCCAAGCCAGAGGAAATGCGAAGGTATGTAAAATTTATAGACAAATATAAAACATTCGACAGAGATATGGAAAGTCGGAGGAAGATATGGCATCAGGAATATTAACAAAACTACTACTCGATTTAAAAGCTGACCATAGAGTTCTCAAATCCTTCCTAAGGAGGTAATGTCTTCTCAACTGAAACATGAGAAGAAACCCTACAAAGTTTATATAAAGCCTTATTCAAAGTGAAGCACTACTTATAATAGACCTAAAAAACTGAGATAAAGGAACAATTTTAAAGCAACAAACGTTAGACGTTATATCCTGGATAGCCTAACCCTTAGGTAACCACAAAGGTTTACATGTGACACTCAACCTAGTACATATTGAAGATTCTCTATTCACTGAGTTCATCCTTGAAGCCGAAAAAGATAGTAACCAAACTACAAATACAAGCATCTAAAGAGCTATCTATGTCCAATGAAACGGATTATGATGATGATTATTGACAGCCGATATCGATTCAGAGAACATTAATTCGGAAAAAACCAACTGCTTTTTAAAGTTCTTGGCAACTAAAGATTGTCTTGAGTAAACTTCAACAAGGCCTGTCAAAGACGACCGGCACATCCTGAAGAATGCTTTCTGTCGATAAGTCACAAAAAAATTTTTTTTGTCGCAGCGTCGAATAAATAACAAAAGGCTTGACAAAAACCAAGGCTATCAAAGAATATGTACTCACCGGTCGATGAAAATTTTATCAGGACCACATATTCTATGAATGATCTAACAACAAAAGGGAAATCTAGATATTTATAACAAACTAATGAAGAATATATATAAATAAATGTTGAAAAAAATTGGAAATAAGTTCATAGTTTCTTAAAAATAATCATAATGTTCTTAAAATGAGCAAATTTAATCGGTATCGATGGGAATCGGATATTAGCATCGCATAAAACTGTGATACTCAGGTGGGTATATATTCGCACAATCATTGACACTAAATCTACTTCGAATCTATTTCAAAGTAAGTAATTTTGCCACAGAAAATAATATTATACATTTTTGCAGCTAACAATAAATTGTTGTTACTGAAAATGTTTTAAGTTCAACAATTTTGTTTGATATAACAAAATGTTTGTGGAATATAACAAAATTGGCTGCCTAAAAGTGATTAAAATCGTTAATTGTATTTACAAATTACGTTGTTAGCTTCAAATTTTTAAAACATAATGTGTTTAATTGTATGACTAATAAAATTAATTGAATAATATTTTTTTCTGTGTTGCGTGTCTTTCAAATACCATGAGTTAAGCAATTGAGAATACAATCAGATACACATAATGATTGCTAAAATTATTATTACAATTTATTCGTTTATTTCTATTAATTGTATAATACATTTCAGTGCTAAGCAGTGAATAGCGCTTTCCGCCGACATATCTATCCTGTTGGCATGGAAGCAAACAAGGAATTAAGGATTAGAAAAATAGTTAAAAAATAATCAACCCAATATTACTATTGACCATAGTCCCGCATAAATGGCAGCAAGTGGCATTGTCGCTATTGCATACTAATAAAACTAACATATACAAATATTTGTCATAAACCATTGTATATTGATTTTAGCAACCTATTTTTACAATGTTCCTTTCTATTTCGGTATCAATGCTGCATCATTAACCTTAATAAGCAGCATATCCACGAAACTGTTTGTGAATATAGGATTCCTATAAAACGCTGTTTTGTTTCAAAGACAAGTAATATGTCATCTGAGAGAACACACATTATTTCCTTCAAGATTATAAGAGATTTGCTAGAAAAATAGAATTTCATTTTAATTTTTAATTTATCCGAAGGTCTGCTTAAAATGTTTCGAAGTCTTTAACCCTCTAAATGCCCATCCCGCGCTTTAGGCGAGCTTCGTATATGTCAGAAGCCTTTAGTGAAACCAAACCTTTAAGACAACAAAAATGGGTAAAAATTAAAAGGAAAACTTAGTTAAACTCGGTTAATAAAGGCTTTTGCCCAGCATAAAACTGAATTCTTACCGTGTAAATTTTCTTGTTTAGTTTTCTTGCCTTTTGTGTCGATAACATTGCAATATATTAATAAAAAAAGAAAAAAAATGGGTATTAGAGGGCTTTAAGTTGTTTTCAACATGATGTCTAAAGTCGGCCGGAGCCGCACTATATTATACCTGCACCACTTGTAGATCTTAGTGTAATTTTTTTTCTTCCGATACCATATCACATCTGTCAAATGTGTTGGGCGGCTAGTATATAAAGGTTGTCCCAAATACATTTTACATTTCAAATATCACTCAGATCTGGAGCAGATTTAGATAGACTTCTACAAAATCTATAGACTCAAAATTTAAGGTCAGCTAATGCCACTAGCGGTGGAACTCAATTTTAGTAAAAAAAGTATGGGAAACATTTAAATCTGAAGCAATTTTAAGGAAACTTTCGCAAAAAGTTTATTTCATGATTCTATTCGCTCGATATATATGTATTTAGAAATTTAGGAAAATGGAGAGTAATTTTTACAACTTTTCGATCTAAGCAGTGGCGATTTAACAATGGGAAATTTGGATTTTGACCATTTTTGTCGAAATCCAGCAAAAACATATAAGGGGAGATATATTCTAATCTGAACGATTTTGCAATCAAATTTGGCACCACATGACTTATATTACGTAATTGTACTCCTAGTGCCAAAATTTCAAGCTAATCGGATAAAACTCTGGCTTCTGGGTCCATATAAGGCATATCGGGCGAAAGCATATATATGGGAGCTATATCTAAATCTTTGAACCCGATTTCAACCAAATTCTGGCAACGTAATAGCTACAATGCTAATTCTACTCCTGTGCCAAAAAATTCAACTAAATCGCCGAAGTTAAAAATGGCCTCTTGGTCATAAGAGGTGTAATCGGCCAAAAAGCCTATATATGGACATATATTATGGGTGTAAATCAGGACGATTCAACCAAATTTGGCACGCGCGTTAGCCTTACAATGCTAATTCTACTCCCTGTGCAAAATTTCAACTAAATCGGAGCAAAAAAATTGGCTTCTGTGCGTCATATGAGTGTAAATCGGGCCAAAGCTATATTATTGAGAGAATACATATAATAAATATTGAACGATTTCAACCAAATTTGGCATGCATAGCTACAATGCGCTAATTCGTACTCCCTGTGCAAATTCAACAAATCGGTGGGTTAATACCTCTGCGCTTCTGGCGACCCGTAATTATCCTATCGGGCGAAAGATATATGGGTAGCCATATATCTTTAAATCTGATTGCCGATTTCAATAAAATTGGCACCACTTGACGTATAGTACCAATTGTTCTTCTTGAGCAAACTTTTGAAGCAAATATAGGGTAAAACCTGGCTTCTGGGGCCATATAAGTCGCAGTATCGGTCGAAATATATAATACTAAATTCTGAACCGATTTCTTTCAAAATCAATACGGTTCTTATTCTGAGCCATAAACACATCCTTGCCTGCCAAATTGAAGTCAATTAGACTTAAAACTTGCCGACTTAGACTTTGATTCACAAAAAATGTGTTCACGGACAGACGGACATGGCTATATATCCACTAAGCATATAATTACCCTGTTTCACAGTGTGGCGCAGGGTATAATTATTACTAACGAAATGGAATTCAAAGATAAAATGATGAATAAAAAATGAACCACCACATGTGACTTGCCGTTAAATAAAATTTCATACGTTATAAGTTCTAACAGCTTAAATAACTCTGTCGATATTCTTTGAGAGTTTACTAATCTTTACATTACTACTAATTAGTCTGACACTTGAGGGCAGAATTTGAACTATTTTAATATTTTATACATTACCTGTAGCAAGGGAGTTCTATGTTTCATTAGATTACCAAATTCGACCTCCTCCCTCCCTTAGATTTCCAATTTCAGAAATATACAAGATGTTCAAAGTCGGGAGACCCGCCTATTTATGGAGCAAACACAAAACCATTTATGGAGCTAAAATAACTCTAGATTTTAAATTTCAGGCATATCGGATAAAAATTGCGGTATCCTTATACCCACGAAACCAAATCGGGAGTCGATTTCTACATTAAAACCAGGACAGGATATGAAAACATTATTTTTTATCTGCAGTGAAGGCTGCACTGAAAAAAATATTTACGTGATATTAAAGTTTACGCAACCTAAGTTTTAGTATTCGCAATTTTCAAAATGTTAACGACAAATTTCTTTAAATTAATGAAATTTTAATTAAAATAAAGTTTATAATCTTTGCTTCAAAACAAAAAAAAAATATTTAATTTAGACACAAATTTGGAAAATTATGCATTCCTCAGCTTAAAGGTCATATCCCTTTGAAATATGGCAAATTTTCCTTAAAGCTAACAAATAAGTTTTTGATATAAAGAAATTGTCTCTGAATTAACTGAGATATTGAATCTTTAAGATTTAAGATAAAAACGCTTCAAATATAGGCTAAGGATTTAATTTGAGATTTAGCATCTTTGATTTAAAGTTTTTTTTTATGGAATTAAGAAAACAGTTTTTTACTTTTAAAAGTAGCCCCTTTATAATTTGCGAATTTGTAAACTTTTATTGTTTGCACCTTGAATAGCTTCATTAATATGCCGTCAAATGAGAATTCGATCATTTAATTTTTTATTGCATCCTACATTTAAAGTCATTGTCAATAAAAGTGTCTTATTTTAAAGAAAGCCACATCTTTGCCATCGCCAGATCAATACCAAAAATCCTTAAGGGAAGGTCAAAAAATCTTTGGATCCAACGGTAACATTCTTTTTTGTGTGTAGATTGATTACAACATCCTATTTGCAGCTACCACACAGAAGCTGAAAGGTGATTACATGCTTAAAATTTCTTCCCTGATCAAGAAAATGATATTTCAATCTATGTTACCACATTTTTTTATAAGTTGACTTTCGAACATTAAGAATTTACCAAATGTGGAAATAGTCCTAAAGTTGGGCTTGGTAGACTCCCATTAATCAAAACTCTACTTTTTTAAGACTAACTTTCCAAAAGTGATATTTTAATACTCGAAAGGTCAAAAGAGACATTTCCATAAGACGAAAGTTGCCTTTTTTTAATTTAAAAAAAATTTAGAAAATTTTTTAATCATTATTGAAGCTGTTTATTCAGTGTCTCACACTCCCGAAAAAAATCCGTAGTTAAACTAACGCTTATATTTAACTATAATTTTTATTGCGAAAAAAAAATATTTGTTTGGTTATGTTAAATATTATAATTTTTTCGAATATTTTTACAGGCCAATGAAACTTTCCTTTTTCATCCTTTTGTCTCAAACATTTTCATGAACTAAACGTGGCGATATAAAGTCCAACACGGACCGTACACATTATTGAACTTATGTGTAATCAACTAAGGCAAAAACAATTTTTTTTTTGGTACGATTCCGAAAAACATGTAAGAAGAACTACTGTAATGACGCTATTAAAAAATGGGCATGACTTTGGGCGGCCAATTGATTTCTTCTTTACTTTTAGTTAATTTTTTCTTCTATGAAAGGGGTGTATCTTTGTGATGAGACGCAGTTAAAAATTATACCAGACATTAAATATTTCCTGCGTTTTAACAACGATTTTATCGGGAAATCTGGCAAAATGTGGAGTACAATTTAGTTAAATCTTCCATGACATAGTTCTTTCCCCCATCAAACAGTTCACTTGTTTCTCTTGTGTATAAAATACGAATTGTTATAATAACAAAACAAATCCATTTAACAAAAATGAAGGATGTTATTCACCAATAATTGGAATATTTAATTGTAATGTTAACAACATGCTATCGATTCAACTTTAATTTAATAATCTAACAAATAAAAAAAATTGCGAGTTGATGAGAACACCTTTTGGAAACTAATTAGCAAAAAGTGTTTATTAACCAAAACAAAACAACACCAACGAAGTGTACAGAGTTATACAACCTGGTTACACTTGATTTATTGAATTTATGTCAACAAGTTTCATAGTTATCGCACTTATAGGCTTCATTCAGCAACCAGAAAGCCATTTGCGCAAAACTTGGCAATTTACCGATGTGTGCAGTGTGTGTTTTGTCATAATCATCAATTAAGATATACTTCCCAAAACACTTTCACCCGAATATTAAATTAAGATAATTCGCCACATGCTAAAACTCTTTCCTTTCACGCCAAAAACGAATACACTAAACAAATTAACTAAATTGCAAACATAATACTAAGCCTCGCTTTAGGCCAGGGCGGATTTAGGTAACGCGTGACAGCGTTGCATTAATTACAGTGCGACCGTTTGAAACCCTTTCATGACAAGGAGAATTTGACACACAACATCTGACACACTTAATGAATTTTACTAACATTTCGATTTGCATTTGTTTAGATTTGAATACGAAGCACGCAAATGCCCCAAATGAAACTTACAAATCGGTAAATACCGGTGAAAATACTTTCCTACGGCATTTTTTGTAAAGGCATTTCCGTTTTGTCGCAAACAATACGGTGAATGTATTATGGGACACGCAAAGAACCAGCTTATGAAATAGAGTTAAAGTTTGTCGATATTATCATTACAAGTAGGCAGAGCATGCAAATTATTGTCCGCATACTTGTCTGGATTTGCCAATTGAACATGGTTTGCTACCATAACAATTCATAATCAGCTGTGCGATTGTTAACTCAAAATAAATAACACCCAAAGAAAAATTACTTTCTTCCGGAAACATATTTCAGACAAACAAATTTTCCTATTACATTTAAAAAATTTATTTTTGTAAGAGCACATAAATCCGAATTTTATAATATACGCATTTTCTCATTTTGCTTTTCTTTCTTTCCATCAAAAGAAAACTTCGATTGTCTAAAATTTCGTTCCTCAGGAAAATATTTGTCTTTCTGTAGTCTGTTGCACTGCAAGAGTACACCAAAAAATCCGTCAGCTAAATTAACGATAATTTTAACTTATGTTTATCGCTAAAAAACATTTTGTGTTTGTATTTTTTGCGAAATTTCCACCATCAAAGAAATTTCCGTTTTGTAGGTAATAGAAAAAAATTTCTGCAACATTTTCCAAGTAAAGTCTTAAGTAAGTTCTTTAAAAAATATTTAATGATTTATTAATTGATTCAACAATTTTTTTAAATTGAAAAACAAAAAATTATTAGTACCATTAATTTTTTAATTCGATCAATGATTGTCTTTTCATTCACTTGCAATTAATTATTTTAAATTGATACTATCATGTTTTTGATGAAACATTCCAATTAAACAAGTGACTTAAAGCTGAGAAAGTCGGTGGGGCCGACTATATCATACCCTAAACCACCCCTACTGAATTAGTAACATAAGCATTTGTCATCCGGGGTTATCATTGGTTATTAGGTTGGGAGTATCATTGGTATAGGTTTTGGAGAAACATAAAGGGGTACATGTTTATGGTGGCTCTTGCTCACAATCTGAGCAGAAATGTCTAAATATTAGGAGCCTATAGTTTTTTTGCCACCAAAAGAGTTCGGTATGCCAACTTAATATTGCAGTCCATTATTAAAAAAAGAGGAAATCGCGTCAATTAGTTGTGGGCTAATAAATCCAAAATTTCTGCCAAAATAGGCGCAAAATAGATTTATTGTAAGGAGCTATGATGTAAGTCTAAATACATCAAAATTGCTGAAATTGAATGAACATAGGTAAATAAAATAAGAGTTATTAGGCAAAATATGACAAAAATCGAGCGATGCATATGATACCTATATCTAAATCTGAACCAATTTGTATAATATTTTGCCAGGTATGATTGATACCAACAGAAGCGTCACATTGTGCTAAAATTTGAGCACGGCATCAGGTAATAATGACGGCCCCTAATGGTCGAACAATTAAAATTATAGGCGGCAAAATTTTTTCAAAAATCGGGCGATTACATATTTATATGCCGAGCTGTATCTAAAGCCTGATACCGATTTCGCATGCAAATTTTGCACATACATGTTCAGCTGCTATAGAAGATTTACATTTTAGCCCAACCTTGGTTACGATGCGGTCTGATAAAATAAGGTCTTTACGGCCAAATTTGGCAAAATCGCGGCGATAACATTATATGGCGGAGCTATATCTAAATCTTGAACCAGATTTCGATGAAATTTTATCAACATTACAGTTAGTGCATAAAATTACATTTAGCCAACCTTTGGTTACGATCGGTTATAAATAAGGGTTTACGGCCCAAATTCTTGGCAAAAATCGCGGCTGATAAATATATATGGCGAGCTATATCTAAATCTGAACCGATTTCGATGAAATTTTACACATACCGTTAGGTGCAATAGACAGATTACATTTAGTCAATTTGAGTACGTATCGGTGGATATGAATAAGGGTTTTACGGCCAAATTTGGGAAAATCGGGCGATACGATACATATATATGGGAGCTATATCTAAATCTTAACGTTTCGATGAAATTTTGCCAGAACTTAAAGGGTGATGAAAAAAGTTTACTATGTGCAAAAATTTGATTGGACGAATCGGTTGTAAAAAAGCCGCAACGTGACCTCCATTTGTCGAAATCGGCACTACATATAATATAGGAGCTAATATCTAAACTTTGCATGCGATTACTCCAAATTCAATAGATTTCGTCCTTGTGCCAAAAAAACACCCTGTACCAAATTTCATCCAGAATCGGTTAAATAATTTGCGAACCGGCATGTCCTGTGAACAACAAATGCATGGACATACGGACGGAACACCAAGCGCTAGATCGACTCAGGAGGGATTTCTGGCCGTCGCATCGGTATATAATATCTCAAAATCAATATTTTCTGGTAGGCCACATTTTTTGCCGATCAAACTTAATTAATAACCCTGACACTATGTGGATTAGGGTATAAAAAATCGAACTTATTATACCTGCACCAACCTATGTGGTTAGGATATATGATAATTGGATCAAGTGATTAGGATCAGAAAAAAATTGTTTGTGTGTATGCATCTCAAAAATATTATGAAGTAACTCATGGGTTGTTAAGTTCAATAACCGACACATAAGCTTATAATATGAACTAAAAGCTGTATTAATATTTCGTACAGGTGCCCAAAAAATATAAGAATGGAACTACTGAACTATGGCTTTAAAATGCGTCAATGTTTGGCGCCAATGATTTTTTACTTTTTAGTTCATTTTCTTCTGTCTACTGACAAGGGATGTACTTTTCTGTAAATTGCAGTTAGAAAGTACACCGGAGCGTTAAATTTTCATATACAAAAAATCATCTCCCATCCATTGCACAACTCCAAACGTTTTAGTCAAATTTTACTCGAGTGTATTTAACTGGGCATGTAGCCATTGAATCATGTAGTAAATAAACAATTTCCTCAGAGTTGCCGTTGCTTGGCAAAATAAATAATTTTGCCGGTTGAAGGAAGGAACCTCAATAACAGACCTCAAAAATGGCTCTAACCCTTTCATGACTTCGTTACATTTGATCGTATTCAAATTAGATGCATGCTGCCGACAGCAAAGACTAACTGTCTATAGTCTCCAACACGAGCACGTGTTGCTATTTACGTGACTGATTATTGTTGTTTCCGCCTCAGTTGACACTTTTTGGCGAGGTGCATCAATAAAATAAATAAGTAACGGAATAAAGTTCCTCGCTAAACAAAACTGCTGTCAAGGCAATGACACAAAGGATTCACACACGCAACGTCAACAGCAAGTTTTTAGGATATAATTGTACAAAAGAATGCCTTAGGCCTCATAACAGTTTGAGCCATTCGTGATTAAAGTCGCAGCAAATCGAAGACAATACGGAAACGGAAATAATCTTATAAGAGAAACTGAGGTAGTTTTCTAGAGTACAGTTCCATAGAGTATATCATAGATAATCGGTTATGCAATCAAGTGTAAATTTTGGAAAAAATTAAGAAAAATCAAGAAAAAATGTTAAAAAAAAGTGTTATGAAGAAAGTTTTTGTTGGAAACAAATTTAAAATTGTACTGTGAACATAATTATTTTTGAGAATATTATTTTTAGGCCATCAAGTGATTTGATGTAACGCAATTTATACTCATATTTAATTACAAAGACGAAAGTAATTGGTTTTAAAATATTTAAACAAAAAATCTGCAATACATATATTTAATATAAAATAAAATGAAATCTGAATAAAAAAAGAAATTATGTGGAAAAAATTAAGTTTCTTATACTGCAATATTCTAAGTATATGTTACATAATGAAAAAGTGAATCAAGGAAAAATTGTAATGAAGGAAGTTTTTGATGTTTGAAATAAAATTGAAATTGAAAAAAAAATAGTTTTAGTTATTTCATAAAACACATTAAAAACTGGCATCAAATTTTATTATAAATATTGGAAAATATTATAAATATAAATAATACAACAAAAACCAATATTAAATTTTATTATAAAAATTTGAAAATGTTATAAATACAAAAAAAAAAACTACTAAATTTAATATTTGTAAAAATTTAATTATGTAAAATTTCGTAAAATACTTGTTAAAATAGGTTATATAACGGATTTAAATCGCATTTTATTTTCTTCGCAATAACATAATTATGAATGAATTTTAATTTAAATCTGTGAAAACTTTAAGACGCAGAAAATAGAAAACCTAGCAGAAGCCGAAATAATATCATAAGAGAAACGATTATACAATAGTGGCAGCCCGATGTATCAGCTCACTTAGACTATTCAGTCCATTGTGATACCACATTTGGTGAACTTCGATTCCATGTAAGCTCAATGACAAGGAGGACCTCCTTTTTATTAGCCGAGTCCGAGACGCGCTTCCACATTGCAATGAAACCACTTAGAGAAGCTTTGAAACCCTCAGAAATGTCACCAGCATTGGGATAATCCACCGCTGAAAAACTTTTTGGTGTTCGGTCGAAGCAGGAATCGAACCCACGACTTGTGTATGCAAGGCGGGCATGCTAACCATTGCATCACGGTGGCTCCCAACATGATCATATCTCTATATTCCAAAATGGTTTCGCGATCAAAAGTCTAATTCGCTTTCACGTCAGCTTCGATGTGAACGATTAGAGAGCCATCATCAGGTGTCATACCTTTAGATGTAAATTAATTCGGGCGCCCGTTGGTTTAAAAGTTATATTCTTATACATGCACCAGGTTAAGCAAAAACGCATAATTTGGAAATTTATTATACCCTGCGCCACACTGTGGAACAGGGTATTATAAGTTAGTGCATATGTTTGTAACACCCAGAAGGAGACGAGATAGCACATGGTGGTCTTTGGCAATAATGCTCAGGGTGGGTCCTGAGTCGATATAACCATGCTCGTTCCGTCCGTCTGTTCTGTGAACACATTTTTGTGATCAAAGTCTAGGTCGCAATTTAAGTCCAATCGCCTTCAAATTTGGCACATGTTCCAATTTGGGTCAGAATAGAACCCTATTGATTTTGGAAGAAATCGGTTTAGATTTAGATATAACTCCCTTATATATCTGATATGCACTAATATGGACCCAGCAAAATTTGATTGAAATCGGTTCAGATATAGCTATAGCCCCATATATATCTTTCGCCCGATATGCACTTATATGGACCCAGAAGCCAGAGTTTTATCCCGATTAGCTTGAAATTTTGCACAAGGAGTACAATATGTTGTACTTAGTTCATGTGTGCCAAATTTGATTGAAATCGGTTCAGATTTAGATATAGCTCCCATATAATATGTTTTTCTGATTTCGACAAAAATGGTCAATATACCAACATTTTCCTTGTCAAATCGCCACTGCCTAGTCGAAAAGTTGTAAAAATGACTCTAATTTTTCCTAAACTTCTTAATACACACAGAAAAAAATATCACCAAAATATTTTCAATTAAAAAGTTATTGAAAGTTGAAATTTTTTTTCAATAATAAATTAATTTGGTACAATTAACTTTTAATCAAGATAGAAAATTAAGTTAATTTAGTCAATGATTGAAAATTTAAAAAATTTTTTTAATTAAAAATTTATGAATCAATTAACTATTCATTCAAATTCGGAGTACTTAAGGTCAGGGTTAAAAAAGCTGATGAATATTTTTTTTAAATTCTTTAATTATAAATTTGTTGTTTTATCAAACAACTCAATTGTTAATCCAAATAAAAATTCTGAGCCAATTCAGAATGTAAATTGAAATTAGTACTTTTTAATTTACACATTAATTGAGTTTTGGCAATCAAATCAATTAAATTTTTAATTGAATCAATTAAACAATTAATTGAAATTTGGCTAATGAAATCAATTAATTTTTTAATCAAGAATTTTTTCTAATGGGCCCAATTAAAACTGTGATTGATACTATATTTTTCGTGATTGAAGACATTTCAATTAAAAAATTAATTGAATCAATTAATTTCGTGATTGAATCAGAAAAAAATTTTTTGTGTGCATATATATCGAGCGATAAATCATAAATAAACTTTTGATTCAGATTTAAATGTTTCCCATATTTATACCCTGCGCCACACTGTAAAACAGGATATTATAAGTTAGTGCATATGTTTGCAACACCCAGAAGGAGACGAGATAGACACATGGTGTCTTTGGCAAAAATGCTCAGGGTGGGCTCCTGAGTCGATATATCCATGTCCGTCTGTCCGTGAACACATTTTTGTAATCAAAGTCTAGGTCGCAGTTTTAGTCCAATCGACTTCAAATTTGGCACAAGTATGTGTTTTGGCTCAGAATAGAACCCTATTAATTTTGGAAGAAATCGGTTCAGATTTAGATATAGCTCCCATATATATATTTCGCCCGATATGGACTTATATGGCCCCAGAAGACAATAGTTTTACCCTTAATTTAGCTTTAAATTTTGCCCACATTTAGAAGAACAATTAGTTCAATATAGTCAGTGTGCCAAATTTGGTTTGAAATCGGTTCGATTAGATATAGCTCCATATATATATTTCGCCGATTTACACTCATATTGACCACGGGGCAATTTTTTGCTCCGATTTTAGTTGAAATTTTGGCACAGGAGAGTAGAATTAGCATTGTAGCTATGTGTGCCAAATTTGTTGAAATCGGTTCAGATTTAATATATCTCCCATATATAATTTCGTCCGATTTACACTCATATGACCACAGAGGCAATTTTTAACTCCAATTTAGTTTGAAATTTTGCTCAGGGAGTAGAACTAGCATTGTAGCTATGCGGCTGCAACTCGGTTCAGATTTAGATATAGCTCCCATTTATGTTTTTCTGATTTCGACAAAAATGGTCAAAATACCAACATTTGCCTTGTAAAATCGCCACTGCTTAGTCCAAAGTTGTAAAAATGACTCTAATTTTCCTAAACTTCTAATACATATATATCGAGCGATAAATCATAAATAAACTTTTGCGAAGTTTCCTTAAAATTGCTTCAGATTTGAATGTTTCCCATATTTTTTTAATAACATTGTGTTCCACCCTAGTGCATTAGCCGACTTAAATTTTGAGTCTATAGATTTTGTAGAAATTTAGAAAATTTAGATCTACAAACTGGTGCAGGGTATAATATAGTCTTTCCTTACTTGTTTTTAGACTTTCCTTACTTTTTTTTTTTTAACAATGAGCTAGAATAAATTTGATAAATTTGCTTTTACAGAATGGAATTAATAAAATTAACAATACCCATGTTTTTCACTTGTAAAAAAAAAATTGTAGTTTGAAGGAAAAATTTGGAGTTCAAAATTGCAAGAATGTCATTAGTGCCATACGAAGTTCAAGATGGGTGAGTTTGTAGTAAAATTTACAAATTTAAAGAAATAATAAACTCTCTTGTGAGAAAGTCGAATTTCGTAAATCGTTATGCTTCATTTGTGTATAATTTTTCCCACTTTTAGTCCATTTAACTAACGTACGCACAAAATTATTAGAGTAAAGGAATCTTTCTCCAAATATAATAATTCCATAAACTAAAATAAGTGAAATAGAGGGTTCAATTTTTTGAGTGTATTTTCAAATAAATATTTAGGTTTTCAGTATTATTTTATTTTCAAAAAATTGTTTTCAATACATTTTTGTTTTTAATTTTAAGGGGTTTGTTCTTTCGATATCCCTTTCTAATGAAAAAATTCTAAATATCTTTATATGTTTTATTAGCTTGGATTGCTTCATCGGAGGATATATTTTAGAAACATATACATTGAAAACATGACAATATTTCGTGTTCTAGACTCATTAATGCTACTTTTCCATTATAATTCCCAAATAAATATATTAGTGGACTCCTAGTTAATAAAAACCCCGATCCCAACTTAATAAAGGTATTTTATTTGTCCCTTCCCGGGTTTCATTGTTCTATCCACTTTCGACTGACGCCTGAAATGTAGCAAATAAACTAGATTTGTCTTCTACACAGCCGATCGCCTGAAATTTTTTCTACAGTTGAACAAATTCAATTAATGAGAATAATATAAATAATTTATGGTCTCATCTCTACGTATATCTCATGCATATATACCTAATATTCTTGTGCCAAATCATGGTTTCCTTACTTATCTATTCATATTTTAATACAAGTGTCGATAAGTTTTAATTTTAAATATAACTCACATTCTATTTTCAAATACATAATAAACCTAGCTATTCCTCGCTACAGATTTGCTTGTTTGGAATTCTCCAATTAATGTCACAAGAAAGCACAATTTTATCATTCCTTTTTACATAATTTTCTTCCGGAAAATTTTCATCTGAATTTTATAAATCGT
>PGFW01001795.1:24631-37952 GCA_003123925.1 Haematobia irritans
TGGCACATGTTCCTAATTTTTGAAGAAAAAATCGCGTTCAGATTCTAAGATACTCAGCTCCCATATATATCTTCAGCCCGGATAGTAGCACCTAATATGCGACCCAGCAGTGCCAGAGTTTCTATAGCCAGATTTGCTGAAATTTTTGTACAAACATAACATAGCGAATAAGTCAAGTGCTGGGCAAAAATTTCATTGAAAATCGGTTAGATTAATAATAGCTCCCATATAAATCTTTTCGCCCGATATGGACTAATATGTTCATAAAAGCCAGAGATTTGGCCAAATATGGTTGTAATTTTGCACAGGGAGTATAGATTTAGCATTGTAGCTATCGCGTGCCAAAATTTTGGATTGAAATCGATTTCAGATTGTAGAATATAGTTCCCCATATATAGCTCTTTCGCCCGATATGCACTTATATAAGGACCCAGAAGCCAGAGTTTTATCCGATTAGCCAATGAAATTTTGCACAAGGAGTACAATTGGTAGTATAAGTCATAGCTGCGCACAAATTTGATTGAAATTCCGTGTCAGATTTAGATTAACGCTTCCCATATATCATTTTTCGGCCGTATGGAACTTATATTGGCCGCCAGAAGCCAGAGTTTTGGCCTCAACTTGGTTGAAAATTTTGCGCACTAGGAGTATACAATTAGTAATATAAGTCATTGTGCTAATTTTTGCATTGAAATCCGGTTCAGAATTTATAGATATAGCTCCCATACTATATGTTTTTCTGATTTCGACAAAATATGGTATGCAAAATACCAAACTATTTATCGACAACACATTCGACGGATTTGATAATGGTATCCGAAAATTTAGATCTACAAGTTGCTGGCAGGGTATTATAGTAAAGTCCGGCCCCGCGCCCGGACTTTGAGACTTTCCTTACATTGTATTTATCTAAGAATTATCTTGTCTATAAGAAATTTTGTCTAAATTTTTATTCTAGCAGGCAAAGTGTTGTTCAAATTTAATTTCTATAGGAAATTTTTGTCAAAATTTTCTTCTGTATTAGGAAACTTTGTTGAAATAAAACCATGTTATAGCGACATTTTTGTCAAGAATTTTTGTTTATAAACAAAGGGGAAAAAAATATTGCTAAATTTCTTGTTTATTAAGAAAACCTGTTTGCCAAAATTTTGCTCAAAATTTCATTTCCTCCGCCTATACGGAAATTTTGTCAAAATTGTATTTCTATAGGAAAATTTTGTCCAAAATTTCATTTCTATATGGGACATTTTATTAAAATTTCATTTCTATATGATAAATTCTATCAAAAATTTTGACATTTTTTATTCAAAATTTTATTTCTATGGAAATTTTTGTCAGAATTTCTTGTAAATTTTCAGAATTTGGCAATTCTCTATAGCGAAATTTTTATCATAGCATTTTTCCAATTTCTACTATAGAAATTTGTTACAAAATTTCTTGTCTATAGCGACATATTTGTCAAAAATTTCATTGGTCTATAGATTTTGTATGCAAATATTCTTGTCTATAGGAAATATTTGTCAAAATTCCATTTCTATTGGAAATTATGTATATGTAAAAATTTTGTTGTCTATAAGGAAATTTTTGTCCGAAAATATTGTTATTGCGCCAAAAATTTATCAAAATTCATTTTATACAGAAATGTGGGGAAATTATGTTAAAATTTCTTGTTTGTAGGAAATTTTGTCAAAATCTCTTTTCTACAGGAAATTTTATCAAAATTTCTTGTCTATAGGAAAATTTTTCAAAACTTCTTGTCTATAGGAAATTTGGTCAAAATAACTTGCTTAGAGGAAATTTTGTCCACATTTCTTGTCTATAGGTAATTTTTTCCAAATTTCTTGCCTAGAAAAAATTTTGTCAAAATTTCTTGTCGATAGAAAATTTCGTCAAAAGTTCTTGTCAATAGGGCAAATTCTGTCATAACTTTCATTTTCTAGCAAGAAAATTTTTGTCAAAATCTTCATTTTCGATAGAATTTTATTCAAAATTTCTTGTCTTATGGAAATTTTGTCAACATTTCTAGTCTCATAGGAAAATGTCGAAATTTCATTTCATATCTCTGGCGCAATTTTATTTTAAATAATCACTATTTTCTTTTTATTATCCAATTCACTTTAGATATACTCACCCGGGCATCTTTGACAATAGCTATATTACCTGAAATTAAGCTAATTACAGCATTGTTTGTTTTCCTAATAATGACTGACGAATAATTGGCTTTGAAATATTTCCATATAATTTGCTTTTCGCGTATTATTGTTTAATTTTTTCGTTTATAGGTGCACCCGGCATTTACGCATCGTTTAGAGCATTGCAATCAAGTCAATAAAATATCAATGGGTTGTTTTTGTTAGTTTGTAGAAGAAGCTAAGTGAAGCACGCGCAAACTCGTTTTATTAAAGGGGCTACTATTAATTATTGAATTTCACCAGAATTTACACATGGACTATTGCATATCACAAGTGTGGGACTTCAATTCGATGTGGCGAACATTCAGACATTTTCCTCGAAATGGAAATAATTGCTTAATGTTATCTTATTAATGGATACTGTTTTCTTGAGGAAATTGTTTGCCACAATTACGATAATATATTTATGTTGAATTTTCCAGAAATGTATTATGCCAAATATGAATAAAACGCCATATTCGCTGTAAACGAAATCGCCTGTTTTGACATTTTAAATCTTCGTGTATAATTTGACACGTTAGGGCTAGTGACAAAAATACATTTACTCCATCAATTACACGTGTAGTAGGGTATTTCCGTTGCGACTAATGCCATACACGGTTTAGATTTTTTTAATTATTTTGTAATTAACATATTTTTTTAGATTGATACCCGCATTTCTTTTGCAAAATATTGATTTTGTTGCCTAGCAGTTTTCTGTACGCGAAATGGGAAGCTTTAAAAATTTTTGGAAGGGCCAAAAAATTAGATTAAAACATTGACATTCGCTAATTTTGTTAAATATACCAGTTTTGGCTTTTTTAATTTCCGGCGGATTATGCGGAAGTACTTGTGCTGATTAGTTTAAATTTAAGGTTATAAATATAATTAGTTATATAACATTTTATGCGAATACTTTGCCGTAATATTCCAATGCAATATAAATGTTGTTTTTGTCAGCAAAAACTTGCACTTTCGTATGCAGACGGCAGCCTAACTTACTTTTACGCTAATCACGTAAGTTGTTACGTGTTACAAATCGCTTCCAGTATTATTTTCCCCCTTAAGTTGTAGGAGTCGAGCCCAAATCAGTCACGTAGTTGCGAATAATATCCATATTTGATATATACAAATTTTCATTACGAGCCTATTGGACATGGTAGATTAAGAATTGGTTATGTAATAAGTATGATACCAATCTAACAAGCCGGAGGCCAACACGAATTGACCCCCCCCCGTGTCATGGAAATTCGACATAACTAAGAAATTGAAACATCCCAGCAATAAAAAGAGCCTTCCAAAAAAGTAGTTGGCATTCCTCAATCTGTGATCCGGAAGTTAGTTGCAAACTTGATCATCTCCAATGAATTTTAAACATGGGCTTGTCATATAGGACGGAAAGTACTCCCTTCTTGGATCCTTTGCATTGCTTTAGAAGTTGTGCCCTGGCAAGGTAATTTGAATGCAAGAATTTAAAAAGCCCAGAAAAAAACATTTTTTGTTTTTCAAAGCCAATTCACGTTTTTTCATCCATATGTTGTTTATTACACAATTATTTTCCTATTATCTAATTTCTACAATTTGAAAACTTTTCGCTCCGCACCATGGGTTGAACTGGTTTTGCTGGCCCCACCACCTAACAGGAACGCCTTAGCACACTCAGCCCACGAAACTCCATTGAACACAATGCGTCGAAAGGTCAAGTTCAAAATGTCTTGAGATTATTTGATCGTAAATACGACACCAACGGAATAACATTCTAATTGATTTCTCCGAGATGGTTTCTTTATTAGTATGAACGAAAAATAAGCAAACGCAGGTTTCAAATCTCACAGCGGAAATTTTTTTTTATCAATAATATTTTTCTAAAAAATTTAATTTTTTTATGTCATGCATCGTTTTTTTTTTTTATTTTCGCATATATTTTCGTATAAATATAGTTTTTCTATATAAAAAAAAATAAAATAAAAATTCTCGTAATTTGCAAAACCTTCTTCAAAGAACTTTCCTATTGGAAGCGTAAAGTCCAAACGGCACAGGCTTCAATCCCAGCGGGTATGAAATTTATTTTTTTTATAAGTTTTTTACTTTTTTTATTAATTTCTATTTTTTTTTTTTTTATTAGTTTTTCTTATTTTTTGTAAAAATTTAATTCGCTACAAAATTTGCACTTAAAATAGCCTGATTGCGTTCCTTTCTAATACTTGTCCACAAGGACTGCCATTCGGAAGTAGAAAAACAATCATTGGGATCCAAGGATGCGCTTAGAAAAATGTTGTGCACTTGTCCAAAAGGACTGCCATCGGAAGTTGGAAAAAAATATATGGCGGATCCTTTAGAAGAAATGTTTGTGGACTGTGTGCCAAAAGGACTGCAGTCGAAGTTGAAAGAAAACTGCGATGCGGAGAGTGGGGTGGAGTGTGGGTCAATATATAGATATTAGTTGTAACTAAACTTCCATTTGGTGAGAGGGTGGGAAAGTGCGTGGGAGCTGGCGGAGAAGGCGATCGCAGACAGTGAGATCAATCGGTTCCTGCATATGATAAAGCGTGGTGATGTAAATGTACCTGGACAAGAGAGGAGAGGTGCCCAAATTGAACCATTTTTTACGCACCAAATCATTTTCATATAAATACAATCCCTTCAATTCCTTACTGTTTATACCTCCGCCATAGGATGGGGGCCTACTAACCAGCACATTGGCTAGAATTCTACAATAAATTGCTAGATTTTTTTACTGTTTCTTTTTGGTTACGAATTCCTGGATGTTTTGGACATTTTGACGCTAACTCACAAAAAAATGTTATATAATTAAAATTCTGACAAAAACTTTTATGTAGAAATAAATTTTGGAATCAAAATTTTCTATTAGAAATCAAAATTTTTGACAAAAGTTTTCTAATAGCAAATCAAAGTTTTTTGACGAAATTTGCTTAGAAACCAAATTTTGACAAAGTTTTGCTATGAAAATAAAAATGTTTCCAATGCATTGTTTCTATAGAAATAAAAATGTTTTCCAAAATTTTCTATAGAATAAAATTTTTGTACAAAATTTTCTACAGGAAATAAAATTTTGATCAACTTTTAGAAAAAAAATGTTTGACAAAATTTTTCTATAAAATCAAATATTATGTCGGCAAATCAAAATTTTGATCAATTTTCTATAGAAATCAAAATTTTGATAAAATTTGCTATAGAAATAAAAATTTTGCTAAAATTTTCCATACAAATAAAGTTTTCACAAAATTTTTTTAGAAATAAAATTATGACAAAATTTTCTATACAAATAAAATTTTGACAAAATTCCTATGGAAATAAAATTCTGTCAAAATTTTCTATAGAAATAAAATTTTGACAATATTTTTTATTGGATTAAAAATTTTGACAAAATTTTCTATGCAAATAAAATAAAATGTTGCAAAATAAGATTTTTTATTGTAAAATTTTCTCCAAATTTTTGGTAGTATTAATTTTTGGCCTCCTAGTAAGTATCGTGATATTCAACCCATTATTTATACTGTGGCGTCGTAGGCTGAAATCGGAGTTAGTATAAGCCGCTAATAGCCCAATGCAAAAAAAATGCGTCTTATATCGATCCTCAAGATTTGAATTTCCAGAACTGCTTGGAGGGGCGAAATTTCATTCGGTACGTAATGTTAGTATATGTCTCTAATACCTTATGCCAAAAATTGGTTCACTTATCGCCGTACCATAATTAATATATGCCCACCTAAATAATCTTATTCACATGCGTTTAATTTTCTGCAACCTCTGCGGAGGCAGCAAATTTTCATCCGATCCGGTTGAAATTTGATATGGCAATGTTAGAATATGCCCTCTTATAATCATTGCAAATACTATGTAGACCCATATTAAACGCACCCCAGATTTTGAGCTTACAGAACTTTCTTAGAGAAGACCACATTTCATCCGGTCAGTTGAAATTATTAATAGCAATTTCGTTTTGTTTTTGTTATTGTCGTTTATTCTTCAAACCATAGAAATGGGACTAAACTACACACAAAAAAAAATACTGATTCAATCACGAAATTAGTTGCATCAATAATTTTTAATTGAAATGTCTTCAATCACAGAAATAGATAGTATCATTAAAAATTAATTGAAAGGTCAATTAAAAAGTAATTGCCCATCCAAATTTGAAAAAATTAATTGATACTTATTTATTTTCTGTGATTGATTCTTTTCTTTTATTTCAATTAAAAAATTTGTTGCAATCAATTAAATTTTTTTAATTGAAATATTTTAAAAACTCATATTAAAATTTTAAATTGAAACATTTTCGCTTGAAATTTTGTTGTGTGTACAAGTGCAGCTTAACCAACAGAGGAAAAGAATGTTGTCAAATTTATATTTGCGCGCAAAGCCCTATAGACTGGAAGATGGACGCACGTTTCGGAATTACCACATTCCTCATCAACATCCTCTACTTGCAGCAAAACTATCAACCAATTATCAGAATAAATTCGGGTAGTTCACTAAACCCAAAGTGAATCACACTTGAACCTTCCAAAAAAAAGGTTTATTATAGTCGGCTTTTTGGCCGGAAATAAATCTTTGTATGCTTACAACATCTCTTCTTTTCTTTTGCTGACTGAGGAATGTGGTGAATTCCGAAAACGTGGCGGTCCATTTCAACCACTTGTCAATTTATTTGATGTTTGTCAAATAAATTTGAGAAACATTTTTGAAAATCTTGTTTAATTAAAAGTTGAATTAACATAATTCCATTAATTTTTTACTAAACACAAAAATCAACCACAAAAAATTACTATAATCAAAACTGCTATGGTTTATTTGGATTCAATTAATGTTTTACAATTTGCAATTAATAAATTATAGCGATCAATTTTTAATTTCTTGATTGAAAATAAAAACTAGTATTTCTTTCTATGTAGAAAGCAAACAAATATATCAGCCGAAGAAATTAATTTATGTCTCGCGAGCCACACAAAGACCGATTATGCGCATCAAAAATTAAAACCTTGTATTTTGTCTCCATATTAGGTAATATTAAATTATTAATTTTTGTTGTTTTCTCTTTCTAGCTAATAAACATGCTACTAACTGTGTATACCGGTGAATTTTCGCTAATCCATTTCTTTGGCCAATAAATACGACTAATGCCAGATAAATTTTACGTCGATAAAAATACACGCTCTAACCAATTTACAATTACAACAGTACCAATATACGGGAACAATCAATGTGAAATACAGCCTGGAAAAGTCAGCTCAGTTGATTAAAAGTCGAAATTAAGGCCCTCCCGAATAATTTATCTGAAATCAATGCTGCTACATCAAACGCCTTGAATTATTTCCATACATTTGTTGTTGTGCTTACAACATTATCGACCTTATGCAGATTGTATTAAAGAAAAATTGTAGCAGCAGCAGCAGCAAAAACGTTAAGAGCAGCAGCTAAAAAGCAGAAAATTAGAACGAGAATCTATAATTTGTTTATAATGTGTGTGCTTGTTGCTATGTTTATTATGTATTAACAAAAACAAAAAAATCTATTGTCTGTTTGCTTTGAGTGATGCGATCCCCGCAGGCCTAGCCCTGCCGCTTAAGCCACACCTGTTGTTTTTCCGCGCCTAAAGATTGTGTGGATAGGACTTGCAAGCAAAGCAAGCGCCGCCATATCATAAAACATAAAATACAACAACAAATTATCAAAACAAACCGATATACGAACAAGTGTTGAAGAGGCTGACGCAATATTGTTCATATCGTCCACCACTAAATAAACGTTAAACAACCACCATTTATTACATATTATAACAAGCTGACAACAACAACAAAATCATCATACTACTTTACTCAACATCTCTGTCTCTTTATTTAAACATTTGTTAGAAAAAATTGCTTTAGTTCTCTCATTCTCTCTAGAGCAAGAAATTTTAATTTCCGGGTCCGCTTATAATAGATCCTCTGAGCAGCAGCGCAGTCCAATTGTAAAAAGTGCTACCTAAGTATTTCTTGTTTGCTTCAAAACAAGAAGAGGAAAGCCATGCTTGATATAAAGGATTTCGCTTTTATATAGCCTATCCTGATTTAGCAGCTGCGTATATACATAATTTTTTTCTTTTATTTTTTCCTTGTTTGTATTTACTATGCTAGCATTTTTTGCTTTATATTATTTTATAATTATTATTGTCATAACAAATTTACATTTAGAAAACAATACTCATGCGGCCAAAAAAAAAAACTTTACCACAATATCTCTCTTCGGAATAAGCGATATTTTATTGGCTAGTCAAAATTTTATTCTTATGTATGTTTCTTTTTCCAAGCAAGCTTTTTTTGCTATTTTATTACTTATTTATTATTCGTATTATCTATAAATATATTTAATTATAGATATATATTACAAAATATGGATGTATAGCGCGCAAATTGTTGTTTAAATTAAATTATATACCATGTCTTTTCCAAGATTTATTTTTTTAGTGCTCGCTTATTGAAATTTATGCATTTGTTAGCGGAAGATTTTATTGATTTTTTTTTGTTTATTGCAAACCAATATATTTTGTGGATCTTTTTGCCAAAATTGAAGCCAGAAGTTAAATTAGAGTGCCTCCATTAGAATTTTTCATACTGGTACATGCGCTACAAACATACATGACGTGCATCATAAACGTAATTGAAAATAAGTTTTAAACATTTTACATTAATACTATTAATTAAATTTGTACACCTACACCCCATATATACACAAAAAGAATTCAAAATGCATGGAATATATTGCATACAAATATTTAAGAAACAAACAAAACAACCAGCATACATGCCCATAATTATATTTTCATATGACATGAAATAAGGAATAAATAAAACAAAACCCAACCAATCAACCATCAGAAAAAAAAAATACACACACAAAGCTTGCAAACCACCCCAATCAGTGTTTATTTTTAGTGCCTGCCGCCTTCTATGCATTATTTAGAAGATGAAAAGATAAGAGTTTTGGACATGCGACATTATACAGCTAAGTAGCCTGAAGAGAGTAAAGCATTTTGCTATTTGGGTCAGATGTGGTGTGTTCCATGGCCCCATGTGCTGCCCCTCAAGTATTAAGTTTGTAATTTAAGTTTTGAAAAGCTCGCAAGAAAATCGGAATTAAAAAAAAACTTTCCCTTTTCCCAACTCCAAAATAAACTTAAAATAAAATAAAGCTAAATCTAAATCCATTGATTATGTTATTTGTAGATGAATTCATCATCCAATCTAATAGCAAAAAAAAAAAACAATTCATTTAATAATTTTAGCTTACATAGCTTTAAAATTTCTGTAAGGGCTATTTTAAATTTACAAACCAAAGATTGTATCGAATATTTAGATTGATTATGATCCCACAAGATAGAAGCAACATCAATAATAAAAATATATTACCCAAATAATTCAGATTATTTTTTATTTTTAATTTCTTAACTACAATCGCAATAGAAAAAACTTCACTAAATACGATATTAGAATTGGAATAAAAGAAGTACGAACTTTAGTGTAATTTTACGCCGAAATGCTACCAATTTCAAAACTGTTAGTGCTTACCAAGTTCACCACTAATCATACTTAGAAAACAAAAGTAAATGATATTTGTGAGCTACATGATCCATTTTGGACACAGAGTTTTTTATTTTTCCATAATTGCTAGGGCCCCTAATCAATAATGTCATTACATCATTACATGTATAAGGTATGTTAAAGTGTAATTCGTATAATAGAGCGTCCGTAGGGGTAAGTCAAATGGTTAACGATCTGAATAATATCACCATTGTATGATTCAACATAACAGTCGGGATTTTCATCCTCCGATTAGCTACTTCACTGCGGGATTAAAACCCCTGGTTAGTAAAATTTTTGTATCAGCCTGTTCTAATGACATAACAAACAGAACATATGATAAACTTGGCGTAATATACAATTATTGAACCGGATATGCACGAATTTTTGTGTGATTGCGGCATCGGTTTATCTGAGGCGGCTATATATAACTATAGACCGATAATGACCAAGTTTGACATAGTTGATTAAGCGGCCACATACTGATATAACACAATAGTACCAAATTTCAAACCGAATCGATGAATTTTTGCCCTCTCAGAGCTCCGGAGGCCCAAATGTGGGTTCGGTTTATATGGCCGGCTATATGTAAAAGTGCGTCCGATTACGCCCCATTTTGCCATACCATCCCAGAGAGAATAAATACACAAGAGAACGAAACTGTGAAGCGAAACTGCGTCAGTACACCGAAAAAAAAGTTTACTATTTTTTATGAAAAATGAACTAACCCATAGTAAGAATGACCATGATTTGGCGCCAAAGATTTTTTTCATCTAGATTAAGTTCATGATTTTCTTAATAAATTAGTTCATTGTATTACATCGTATTTTAGTTAATTAATTTACTATTGCTCTGGAAGAATGATAGTTAAACTCATTTCAAAATATTCCTTGCTATCCGCGAAAAATTAAACAATTTTTCGGGAAAAACATTATAATTAAGGAAAAAATTGCGTTTGAAATAAACTGTTTGTCGGTATAATTTAAAAAAAGCTAGAGGAAATTGAGCGAACTCAAAAAGTACAAAAAAGCCTGCTATACAACTAAGAAATTTTTTCGTACAAAACAAGTCAATTTTCTATAACCACCAGTATTTGTATTACAAAAGAATTATTATTATATTACACAAAAACTATGCTGCTTATGATTATAGCAATAAGGAAATATTTTTATTAGTACGTTGACCGCATTTACTTGTCGGTAGCTTAGTAATTGCTTCTTCAAAAGAGCGCTAATATTCTTATGTTATTAGCGACATAAACTAATTAATTTAAATTCCATGTTTCTATCCATATGAAAGATAAATTTATGCTAGGCATAAGTTGCTTATATTCAATGAATTTGTCCAATTTCATCGATTTTGGCTAACTTTTGTTGGGCGTTTTGGCTTAGCAGCGCATCTGCGAAGATTATAGCAAAATATTATAAGAAAAAATATTATTAATTAATTTAATTCTATCGTTCATATATGATCTTTAACTTACGGTTTTCAAGAGTATTTCTTAGAAGCAATTATAGCGATATCAGCCTTAATTAGTTATTAAACCCAGCTAACAATATTCAAAAAATTACCATTTACGAGACCTTGTTCTACCTGCCCAAGCTGAAAATAAATAATTTTTAATAAATGAAATTTTGTTTTAATTTAAAAAACGGACAAAATACCGTTTATTAGAAAAACTTACCACATTGAAAAATCCATCCAGTAGTACATTAGTTGAATAATATTCATGCACAAATGCGGACGTATTGAAATTATTCTCAGTATATATGTGAAATAAAAAATATTATAAAATTAGACATAATTTTCCAACTTGTCAGTAATAGCATTTAAGTATTTAAGGTGGATATTAAGTTCCGAAGTTTAGCGGCCTAAAATTGCCAATTTTCCCCATGAACCAAGTCTTTCTTTAATAATCCATTATAAAAATAATCTTTATAAAGACAAAACTTGATTTGGCTATTCTCCCATCAAGTCTTATATTTAAATTCTGTATCGAAGACGTATAATTTTTATACTTTGCTTTAGCTGATTTATTTTTATTTTAGCGGGCCTAACTCGAACTTAAGTACTCACCTGTAGGAATTGCCTGTAACATACAAAATATAGCATTCAAAAAAATGGATGATTTTCAACCTGTGATCCAGATGTAGAATTAAATATAAATCATCCTCATTACCACTCTATGCTTGTATATTTTTTATTGTAAATCAATTAAAATCCGCCCACTAATTTAAACTAACATATTTAACAGAAATATACTAAGCTCCTTAATCTGTTATTTGTTTTTTATCAATAAAAAAGCGGGCCCGGCCCCCTTTTTTGATTCCTCTAAACATTCACATTATTCACTTCTCAGTTTCTAAAATGTTCGAAATAAATGTATTTTCAATTAATAAACACCTAATACCGCACGTACAATTTTGCCAAAATTAAATCCGCGGTGTGCACTTTCATAAATGCATCAACATAACTTGAATGCAAACAATAAAACCCTTTCTGATCTTGCTATTGCCAAAAAAACATAAACTTCTCACCACAAAAAGATACCAAACAACATACAAGGAACATTCCATTGTCTCTAGAATCAAAACAACCAACAACAGCATAAATGACGCAATAACAAAACAACAAAACAATCATACAAGATATACACAAAATGTCTCTAAAAACTCCCTCGCATGCATGCACTCACATTTTTCAGTAGCACGTTTATTGATTAGTTGAATTCTATCTATTAAGTTAAGGTAAAATATATACAAATCTATGCAAGCGAATCTATAAGAAAATTATATTACACCTGTCAAGGATTATATTAACTAATTTTTATTCTATTTTTATACTAAAATTTTCAATGTGAGTTTAAAAACACTCCAACATATAATAAAAAATGGGAAATAATCTGTAGTAGTCATCGTACGAAATCGGTTAATGTCGTTTAAGCTTAATTTTTACTAACAAAATTTTTTTTCCATACAAAATTTTGTCTTAGTAAATTGTCTCACATTTCGTAGTAGATTTTTATATTGCCATGTATTTTTATCATAGAATCAACGATGCATTAACTACTGTGCTGGAAATTTATTTAAGGAAAAATCCTTCCCATTCGTAGTTAGTGAAACTATAAAACATTTACTGAATTTTTATAAGTTTTGCTTTAGCCTAAGTTAATTTTCCGTTGTGGCTACGAAAATTGAACTATATTACAGTTAAATTTGTTGAACTATGTGGAAGTCAAAATGCGTCCTTAAATTTACAAAGACACTTTTTTTTTTTTTTTTTTTTTTTTTCTTTTTTTTTCCCCTGCTAGGTGGCAGTCATGAGAAAAATGTCTCTAATATTCATGCCAGTTTTTTTCGGCGCTTCTCTCAAATATCATACAGTTTGCCGCTCGGCGTTCACCCCAGTTCAGTTCTCTGCCGGCTTTACGAACGTAATGAAAATTATGCATTTAGAACCTACCTTTGTAATAACAAATGCTTCTTTTTATATAAAATCTTTTCATTGCTATTAAATTTTTTGCCAAGGACAAATTTGAAATTATAACTGCCGATGCCTTTATAAATA
>PGFW01001800.1:0-15016 GCA_003123925.1 Haematobia irritans
TGGCTTGATAAGTTCCCCGGTCTGATATAGTACGCAACCTTTCAAATGATTCGTGTCAAAAATTTGGACGTCTGTAAGTCAATTGTTTGTGAGATAGAGCGTCTTTTGTGAAAGCAACTTTTGTTTCATTGTAAAAAAAAATGGAAAAAAGGAATTTCGTTGTTTTGATAAAATACTGTTTTTTGGAAGGGGAAAAATACGTTGGAATGCAAAAAACTTGGCTTGATAATGAGTTCCGTACTCGCCCCGGGAAATCAACAATAATTGATCTGGTTATGCAAATATTCAAGCGTGGTGAAATGAGCAAGGAGGACGGTGATGAACGCAGTGGACGTCGGAAAGAGGTGAGTACCGACGAAAAACATCAAAAAAATCCACAAAATGGTTTCTGAATGACCGTAAAATTGAAGTTGATCGAGATAGCAGAGGCCTTAAAGATATCAAAGGAAAACATGTTGGTCATATCATTCATTCAAATATTGGATCATGCGGACTCTGTGCCAAAATTGAGTGTGCGCCGCGCGGAGGCTTACATTTGACCAAAAACAACAGTGTTGATGATCTGAGCGGTGTTGCAGCTGTTTAACTCGTAATACAAGGCCGGTTTTTCCGTCGATACTGTGACCAATGGATGAAACATGATTGCGCATGGGATAATTCTTCTATCGAATTATTTGAGAAGGTGAAAACATCAACATGACTATTATATGGCGTTATTGGATGCGTATGAATGTCGATAATCGCCAAACGGTCCATATGAAGGAGAAAAAAGTAATTCGTTAAACGACAACGCCCGTGCCACAAGTTATTGAGAACGATGGGAAAAATTCATGCATATTGGCTTCGGAATGCCTTCCCAACCACCATATTCTCAGATCTGGCGCCCAGCGACTTTTTCTTGTTCTCAGACCTCAAAAGGATTCATCGCAGGCGAAAAAATTGGCTGCCAATGAAGAGCCCTGCCAGCATTTCAAAGTTCCATTTAATCTCATCGTACACACACTCGTAAGTTGACACGGCAACATCGGAAAACTGTGATAGTATTTTGCCATCACTATTCGCATGAAATATTTTGCCATCACTATTTTTACAAGAGCCATTTTATATTTTGTGAAACACCAAGCACAACTAGCTTGTTATAATTTATTTAAATAATAAATGATTAATGAGAGTGCTGAAAACAATAAGTTATTCGCTATTAAAATTGTGAAAGGTATCTTGGTGTTAACAATTTTTGACTTTCCAAATGAAATACAAGTGATTAGTTTTTTTCAGATTTTTTCCAGGCCACGCTGCCTCATTGGAATAAAAGCACTGGCTGATAACGCTAACATGTTAAATTGCAACTTGTAACTCAACATCAATCTTTTATTAATGCACAAAAATATAGTTAAATGTGATCTTGATATTTCGTATAAATGTTATATTATGAGAATTAATTAGATATTTGCTTAGTTCGCTTGAGGTCATGTGAATAAAAACAGATGTTGTTGTTTTTTGATTGTATTTTTATATTTAAAATTTTCCAATAATTTCGAGACATCTCGATGCTCGTCTTCAGGGAAATTACTTTTAAAACAACAAGAAAAAACATTTAACACCATTAGGCCGGTATGCACCTCTAGCGAAAAATTTCATTCCCATAAATATGCATGCTATTTATGCTAACGAAATTTTCGGTAGCGTTCAATTTCGTAAGCTTGGTACGCACCTCTAATTTGAAAATAACAGGGTTGTCAAAAGCATATTTGGCAGCAAACATATAATTGTTATTACAATCCATTGGGATGTGTGCGTTACAAGTTTAAAAGGTCTGTAAATAATAAACACTTTCATTTGAGGAATATTGGAAACATATATTTAAACAATTTTAAAAAGCGATTAGTGTTTGAAAAATTTTGTTGTACACAGCCCTGTTTTTTGTTGTAGACTTAAATAAATTTTTGCTAGTCAAAATTTCGTAGAGGTGCATACGGCCTTTAAGACAAAAAAAAAATATATCATTACATGAAAAAACAGATAATTACATTTTAAAATTTAAAGAACAGTGAAACTTCTTTACAAGGGAGTATATTACCAACTAAAAAGCTAATCATGTCTTTCTATATTTTTGTACAATATCTTCTATAAATTATGTGCACAATGGGTCCGTATCAGTTCTTAAAATTCATTCGTCTTTCTGCAGTTACATTTATAATATGTAGCATCTCAGAAGTAAATCTCCTTTATATTGTTTATTGCGTCAAATAATCTAACGTCTTAAAGTTTGGTTGTGTCCTGTTTAAAGTGCAATGTGCTGAAGTGCCCGTCTTTTGCTCCAGGGCCTTATCATGTGGCTTTCTGATCAGATTTATGCCCCTGAGAGTCTAGTTTTTAATTTGTTTCGTTTTGGTACCGGAATATATATTTTTTGGCAAAGTATCAGAGTTCATTTCCATTGCATTTGATCTTATATACTACGTTTGACTTGTCTTCTTTCTTAATTTTAGATTTTGTCTTGCTGAAGAATTGATTTACTGTATTATGAGTCCTTTGTGCAATTTGAAATTTGTCCTTATTTAGCATGTTAGATGATTTGAATCTTTCCGAGAATTGGGGGACATATGTCAAGGGTTTATAAATTTTGGGTTCAATTTCGTCATGTTTGATATGTTGTTGTTCTTTTACATGTTGTATAGTAGGTCGTCAATCGTCTTATTCGGGAAATCATTTAATCGCAATATGGTCCTTATCTTATCTTCGTTGTCCTTATGAAATATTTTGTCGCTGATATCGTGTACTCTCTTATAAAAATTTGTAGCCGTATTCATTATAACTTCGTCTAGGGATGTTTGGAGTTGAAATTTATCAATCGTCCTGTGGCCTGTTGGCTTTTGATACCAGTTAATTTTTATTACCAATTCTCTGTGCTTAGAATTATGGTTCTAAAGTATGTAACTTGTTGTCCTCTCTGTTTCCATCGTAAATTGAGATTTGTCTATCAAAGGCGTTTTTAACTGATAAAGTGGCCTGAACGTCATTTTTATTCAAAATACAGAACAGGATCATCTACATATTTTGTCATTATTTTTGTGTTTAATAGTCCAAATTTTTCAATACTGAGCCAAGAGTACTTCCATTATCAATATCGGCGAAATAGGTGAAGCTGGTGATCCCATTGGCATTCTTTACGTTGCTCAATACTACCTTGTCAATCTATATACAAAATTATCTTGAGTCCTTTAACAAAAAAGTTAAACATTTCTATAAAAAATATGCATCAGGTATCTTCGTATAGTCCTTTATTTCGTCCCATTTTTCTTTATAATCTTATACGCCAAATTTACTGGAATGCTGGAAAAAGAGATACTACGTCAAACGAGATTCAATTTGTATTCATTGTCCTCAATCTAATATTACTGGTTTATTCTTAAATTCAATTTGCGTCTTACATTATATTGGAATCTTTCCGTCAAATGTTTCAAAATTATTTACGAATATATTTTGATAGTTCATAAGAGGGGAATTTTATTGAAGAACATATTCGTCTTACAGGGACTTCCTTTCCTTATGTATCTTTCGGAAGTCCATAAATTTCCGAGCGGCGTTAGCAGTTTTACATTATCATTTTAATTTTTCGTTGGTGTCAATGATGTTCATTCTGAATAATTTTTCCACCAGTTTGTTATTTTTGGTTTGTAGTGTTGATGTCGGATCTCTTTTTAAGCGTCTATATGTACAAATATCTCTTAAAATATTTTTCATCTTTATTTCATAATCGTCTTTATACATCGCTACGGTTTTTCCCCCTTTATCAGCAGTTAGAATAAGTAAATCTTTATTTTCCTTTAGATATTTCCGTGTCTCCCCCACTGTGTCAAGTATAAATTTCTCTTTCTTATTTGTTTAGTTTTTGTATGTGGTCATACATAAAGAGAAGCCTAAACTACTCTCGCGTTCTCTTTGTTCTTCTTTTATTGTCTAACTGTTTGTAGCCACTTATCGCCTTCAGCCTATAACATTGAACAACGCGAAAGGAGTTGTTGTTGTCGGAAGAGAAAACTTGGGTTCTAGAGAAAGCAGCCATTTAACATTAGTTGGTATGGTTTTATTTGTGAGGTTCTCAAACCAACTTGTTTTGTTGTTCATGCCAAGCTCTACTTGTTGTTGTTGTTTTAATGCGTTTAGTTTTTTAATGTGAGTACTTTAATTTTATAGTTGTGTGATATTCTGAGAGTATTTTCACTCTCAATGAATTTGTTGTAGTCATTCGTGCTCATGACTTTGCTTAGTTTATCTTTAGCATTAGAAATCATTATTGTATTTTTGTGTATTTGCATGTGTTTGTATTGTATGATGAGATTCAATACTTTAGTGTGAAAGTTATAGTTATGCTTTTCTAATTCTCGTTTGAATTTTGGCGGCAAGTTGTTAGTATTGAAGATGTTATAAGTATGTGTCTGTTGTATTGTGTGAATTTGGTATAATACCTGCTGTTTTGACAATTTTATTAGAAAGTGGTTGATGCCTTTCAGGGATGCTGCTTGCCTGCTTACTTTGGAAATTTGTTTGATTCATATTTTTCGTTTCTCTTGTTATATTTAATGTTTAATGTTTTTGTAAAGTTTCATTTTGAAAATTATTGCGGTGTGCCTTCCGTGTATTTTGTTGTTTTAATTAGTTGACCTTTAAACTTTTAATTATATTTGCTTAGTTCGGCTTGAGGTCATGTGAATAAAAACAGAATGTGTTGTTTTTTGAGTTGTATTTTTATATTTAAAATTTTCCAATATTTCGAGACATCTCCGATGCTCGTCTTCAGGAAATTACTTTATAACAAAAAGAAAAAAACATTTAACACATTAATCAAAAAAAATATATATCATTACATGAAAAACACAGTATAATTACATTTAATTTAAAGAACAGTGAACTTCTTTACACAAGGTGAGTATATTTACAACTAAAAGCTAATCTGCTCTTCTATATTTTTTGTAGCAATATTTCTATCTAAATATGTGCACAATGGTCCGTTAATCAGTCTTAAAATTCATCGTCTTTGCAGTGTACATTTATAATATGTACATCTCCAGATAAATCTCTTTTATAATTTTGTTTTCCTTAGGCGTCAAAAATATCTACGTCCTTAACAGTTTGTTTCGTGTTCCTGTTAAAGTGCAATGTGCTGCAAGTGCGCGTTCTTTTGTCCAAGGCTTATCAGTGGCTTTCTGATCAGATTTATGCCCTGAGAGTCTAGCTTTTTAATTTGGTTTTCGTTTGTACGCAATATATACTTTTTGGACAAGTATCAGAGTCATTTCCATTGCATTTGATCTTATTACTACGTTTGGACTTGTCTCTTCTGTATTTTAATTTTGTCTTGCTGAGAATTGATTTCTGTATTATGAGTTCCTTTGTGCAATTTGAAATTTGTCCCTTTATTTTAGCATGTTACGATGATTTTGAATCTTCCGAGAATTGGGGGACATATGTCAATTCTCGAAAGATTCAAATCCATCTAACACAAAAAATGGGGGCCCCCCTTGGAAAAATAAGGAAAATTTTCAAATTGCACAAAGGACTCATAATACAGTAAATCAATCTTCAGCAAGACAAATATCTAAAATTAAGAAACGAAGACAGTCAATACGGTAGTATATAGACAAATGCAATGGAAATGACTCTGATAACTTGCCAAAAAGTTAAATTTGGTACAACCTGAAAACCAAATTAAAAACTTAGACTCTCAGGGCCTAAATCTTGATCAGAAATCCACTGATAAGCCTGGAGCAAAAGACGCACTTGCAGCACATTGCACTTTACAGGAACACAAAACAAACCTTTAAAGAGCGTTAGAATATTTTTGACGCAAGAAACCAATTAATAAACGGAGATTTTACTCTGGAGATGCTACAATATTATAAATGTACCTGCAGAAGACGAATGAATTTTAAGACTGATACGACCCTTGCTGCACATATTTATAGAATATATTGGCTACAAAAATATAGAAAGACAGATTAGTTTTTAGTTGTAATATATACTCCCTTGTAAAGAAGTTCACTGTTCTTTAAATTTAAAATGTAATTATCTTGTGTTTTTCATGTAATGATATTATTTTTTTTTTGTTGAATTGTTAAATGTTTTTCTCTTTTTGTTTAAAGTAATTTACCTGAAGACGAACATCGGAGATGTCTCGAAATATTGGAAAATTTTAAATATAAAAATACAACTCAAAAACAACAACATCTGTTTTTATTCACATGACCTCAAGCCGAAATAAGCAAATATAATTAAAAGTTTAAAGGTCAACTAATTAAAACAACAAAATACACGGAAGGCACACCGCAATAATTTTCAAAATGAAACTTTACAAAAACATTAAACATAAATATAACACAGAAACGAAAAATATAATCAAACAATATTCCAAAAGTAACAGGCAAGCAGCATCCTAAAGGCCATCACCACTTTTTCTAATAAAATGCAAACAAGCAGGTATTATACCAAAATTCATCACTAATACAACAACACATACTTATAACATCTTCAATACTAACAACTTGCCGCCAAAATTCAAACGAGAATTAGAAAAGCATAACTATAACTTTCACACTAAAGTATTGAATCTCATCATACAATACAAACACATGCAAATACACAAAAATACAATAATGATTTCTAATGCTAAAAGATAAACTAAGCAATAGTCATTGAGCACGGATGACCCTACAACAAATCCATGAGAGTGAAATACTTCAGAATATCACACAACTATAAAATTAAAACTACTCACATTAAAAAACTAAACGCATTAAAACAACAACAACAAGTAGAGCTTGGCATGAACAACAAAACAAGTTGGTTTGAGAACCTCACAAATAAAACCATACCAACTAATGTTAAATGGCTGCTTTCTCTAGGACCCAAGTTTTCTCTGCCGACAACAACAACTTCTCTTTCCGTTGTTCAATGTTATAGCTGAAGGCGATGAGTGCATACAAACATTAGACAATAAAGAAGAACAAGAGAACGCGAGAGTACGTTTAGCTTCCTTCTTATAGATGACACATACAAGTAGACTAACAAAATAAGAAAGAGAAATTATTATACTGACACAGTGGGGGAGGCACGGAAATATCTAAAGGAAAATAAAGATTTACTTATTCTAACTGCTGATAAAGGGGGAAAAACCGTAGCGATGTATAAAGACGATTATGAAATAAAGATGAAAAATATTTTAAGAGATATTTGTACATATAGACGCTTAAAAAGAGATCCGACATCAACACTACAAACCAAAAATAACAAACTGGTGGAAAAATTATTCAGAATGAACATCATTGACACCAACGAAAAATTAAAATTGATATGTAAAACTGCTAACGCCCCTCGAATTTATGGACTTCCGAAGATACATAAGGAAGGAGTCCCTGTAAGACCGATATGTTCTTCAATAAATTCCCCCTCTTATGAACTATCAAAATATATTGTAAATATTTTGAAAAATTTGACGAAAGATTCCAAATATAATGTAAAGGACGCAATTGAATTTAAGAATAAAACCAGTAATATTAAGATTGAGGACAATGAAAAATGAATCGTCGTTTGACGTAGTATTCTTTTTCAAGCATTCAGTAAATTTGGCGATAAGATTATAAAAGAAAAAATGGGGACAAATAAAGGACTTATACGAAGATACCGATGGATATTTTTATAGAAATGTTAACTTTTTGTATAAAGGACTCAAGATATTTTGTATATGATGACAAGGTGTATGAGCAACGTAAAGGAATGCCAATGGGATCACCAGCTTCACCTATTATCGCCGATATTGTAATGGAAGTACTCTTGGACTCAGTATTGGAAAAATTGACTATTTAAAACCAAAAATAATGACAAAATATGTAGATGATCTGTTCTGTATTTTGAATAAAAATGCGGTTCAGGCCACTTTATCAGCTTTAAACGCCTTTGATAGACAAATTCAATTTACGATGGAAACAGAAGAGGACAACAAGTTACCAATACTAATACCATAATTCTACAAGACAGAATGGAATAAAAATTAACTTGTATCAAAAGCAACAGCCGCACAGGACGATTGATAAATTTCAACTCCAACATCCTAGACGCAGTTATAATGAATACGGCATACAAATTTATAAGATACGAGACACGATATCAGCGAAAAATATTTTCATAAGGACAACCGAAGATAACGATAAGGACATATTTGCGATTAAATGATTTCGCCGAAAATAGACGATTGACACCTAATACAACATGTAAAGGAACAACAAAATATCAAACATGACGAAATTGAACCCAAAAGTTATAAACCCTTGACATATGTCCCCCAATTCTCGGAAAGATTCAAATCATCTAACATGCTAAATAAGGACAAATTTCAAATTGCACAAAGGACTGCAATAATAACAGTAATTATCAATTCTTCAGCAGACAAAATCTAAAATTAAAAGAAAAGAACAAGTCAAACGTAGTTATATAGATCCAAAATGCAATGGAAATGCTCTGATACTTGCCAAAAAGTATATATTGGTACAACGAAACCAAATTAAAAACTAGACTCTCAGGGCATAAATCTGATCAGAAAGCCACTGATAAGCCCTTGGAGCAAAAGACGGCACTTGCAGCACATTGCACTTTAACAGGACACAAACCAAACTTTAAGGACGTAGATATTTTGACGCAACAAAACAATTATAAAAGGAGATTTACTCTGGAGATGCTACATATTATAAATGTACCTGCAGAAAGACGAATGAATTTTAAGACTGATACGGACCATTGTGCACATATTTATAGAAATATTGTACAAAAATATAGAAAGACAGATTAGCTTTTAGTTGTAAATATACTCCCTTGTAAAGAAGTTCACTGTTCTTTAAATTTAAATGTAATTATCTGTGTTTTTCATGTAATGATATATTTTTTTTTTTGTTAATGTGTTAAATGTTTTTTCTTTTTGTTTAAAGTAATTTCCCTGAAGACGAGCATCGGAGATGTCTCGAAATATTGGAAAATTTAAAATATTAAAAATACAACTCAAAAAACAACAACATCTGTTTTTATTCACATGACCTCAAGCCGAACTAAGCAAATATAATTAAAAGTTTAAAGGTCAACTAATTAAAACAACATTTATGAGAATTTATAAATGTTTAATAAAATTAATAAACATCTAAACAATCGTGTTTTACTTGACCACAATGATTATTTACAAACTATTCTTAAATGCACTTTGTTTGATTGTTTGAAGGGGCTCTTATTGGCGTCCTTCTAAAATGTATCCAGAAGCGGGCACCTATAATTGCACTCATGCGATACTTTTTTGTGAGTAACTTGGCGTGGTACAACTTCTCGAGAGTGACGGCGCTTTTCCGAGGAGTTTTGGATATCGTATACGACTGTTTTCGACGTAGTGGGGATTCTCAGAAGCGCCCCCAAATTCAAAAAATGTTGGCAGGGAGGTGATCGCCGAAACTGAGGCCTATTTTGAGGCAAAACCGAAGGAGTAATACCAAAATGGTATCAAAAAATTGAAAGGTCGTTATAATCGCTGTATCGCTCTTGAAGGGAACTATGTTGAATAATAAAAACGAATTTTGACAATAAAATGTGTTTTTCTTTGTTAGACCGGGGACTTATCAGCCAACCTGTTAGTAGCGGCCAATTCAAAATGTTTCCCTCTTTTAACTTCTTTATTTGTCAATTGTTGTTTTTTATCTCTTTTTGTTCGTGTTTTTGTCTAAAGGCCGGTATGCACCTCTAGCGAAAAATTTCATTCCCATAAGAAATGCATTGCTATTTATGCTAACGAAATTTTCGGTAGCGTTCAATTTTGTAAGCTGGTACGCACCTCTAATGAAAATAACAGGGTTGTCAAAAGCATATTTTGGCAGCAAACATTTAATTAATTACAATCATTGTGTGCGTAGAAGTTTTAAAAGGTCTGTAAATAATAAACAATTTATTTGAGGAATATTTGGAACATATATTAACAATTTTTAAAAGCGATTAGCGGGTTTAAAATTTGTGTACACAGCCCTGTTTTTTTGTTGTAGACTTAAATAAATTTTTGCTACCGAAAATTTCGTACTCTGTTTGTTGGTGCGAAAAAAGTTCCCCTAAATCATTGTTTCGCGTTGAAAAATGATAGTGTTGACAATATATTTTGAGGGGAAAAAACAGCCATTTTGGGACTTTTTTGCGTTTATTTCGTCGAAATGTATTGACAACATCGCAGACTGTCACGAAATGATTACATATACATACGCAACTAGTTGCTCGATTTACACACACACGCATACAAAATAAATAATTTGAAAAAGAAGAAGCAGGCGAAGTTATTTTACAAAATACTATGGAATTAAAAAACTAATTTTACAGTGCTGCATTTTATTTTTTGGAACATAGCAGTTAATTCTTGTGATTCCATTCATTGGTACCTCGGTACTATACATGTTGCTTGAAGTGCTAATGCTTGTTTGGAACATCAATTGCTGTGCCTCCTTTTGTTTAAATTATGTTTTGTGTTTATTATCCCGATGCCCAGTACAAATGAAACGATTGTAAAATATAATTCACCAAATAAAGCTTTTATTTTGTTAACATTTGTGTTTAAATTTCATATTATATAAATTATTTATATTCTACCATATAGTAGGGAGCGGTAGATGTTGGTTGCTAGTTTATTATGGAAATACAATTCCATGTTAGTTTTATCAATCATCAGATTACATTTTTAAATAATAATCAGATCCATTTTTGTGTTATAAATTCACAAAAATCAGTTTAATAAATAAATTATTTCTTAATTCACATTGCAAATGGCGCCATGTTATGAAAATACTGAACACGCGAGTTACGTCAGTTTTTCAACTCGAAAAAAACAAAGTACCACAAATGGAAAAAATTTCGCTAGTTTTTCGCATGTTTTGGTTTTGTATGGAGTTTCAACGCGAAAACCGAACAGAGTACCGGCCTTTAAACGAAAAATTTTAGAGTCACAAATTATTATACATTATTTACACACATGATTGCTACGAATACAATTTTAAATTGAAGAAAATGTTGCACAGAAACCTGCCAACCAGCAAAATAGATAACGAACGTGTGTGAACCTAAAGTCGTGCACTTTTATCTAATCAAGAACAAGAGGCAATTTGGACATCTTGTTATAATTACAAAGTCTTTGTACAAAGTGGTACCAAAATTAAAAGGTAACGTGAGTCAATTTATTAATTCCAAACGGTAATGGCCACATACCGCCTTTTTTCTTCCAGTGTACACCAAAATATGAGACAAGAGAAAAGAGTAAACTTTTGTTTAATGAAAAACTTTTAAAATTGCTGGAAAAAAATCGATAGTATCGATATCGCATGCAATGCTTTTATGTAGCATCTTGGGTGGTACAACTTCTCATTAGCGACGGCGCTTTTCTCAACATCCAAAAAAATTTTGGTCACTGTTATATATATTATAACCCATACACATTAAGCTCAAAATCTACTAAAAGTATATTTGAAATGTTTTTTATAAGGCAAATGACATTTAAAATCTGCGTAAAGTGGGTCTTGGAAGTATAATGTGAATGACGTATTAAAAAGAAAAGAATAAGGGAACGGGACTAATAAATTTGCGTGTGTAAGGCCGGTATGCACCTCTAGCGAAAAATTTTATTCCCATAAGAAATGCATTGCTATTTATGCTAACGAAATTTTCGGTAGCGTTCAATTTCGTAAGCTGGTACGCACCTCTAATGAAAATAACAGGGTTGTCAAAAGCATGTTTTGGCAGCAAACATTTAATTTATTACAATCATTGTGGGCGTAAAAGTTTTAAAAGGCCTGTAAATAATAAACAATTTATTTGAGGAATGTTTGGAACATATATTAACAATTTTAAAAGCGATTAGCTGGTTTATAATTTGTGTACACAGCCCTGCTTTTTTGTTGTAGACTTAAATAATTTTTTGCTACCGAAAATTTCGGTAGAGGTGCATACCGGCCTGTACTCATGAATGGCCTCCTATGATTACCCCTAATATAATGAACCCAAACGCCGTGCGTCATCATTTAGATATAGCACAAAGGAATAAAATTTGACATTACTCAAATAACTGTCAGTCGGTACAAATTGCAGTAAAATAAAAACAACATAAAAGAATGCACAATTTATTTTCTGTTTAACCAAGTCATTGAGAGGTGCGGTAATTTTTAGTTATTATTTGTCGGATAAGAAATAAAATTTTTGTTCCCAATCAATAAACGATTTATATTTATCAACAAAAAAGATCTAGGCAAGTTAAGAGATAATATATCTGATGTGTCAACGTATAGTATCAATATTAATCAAGATACGGCCAAAGAGGTTTGATAAGCCGCATTTATGGAACTGGAAGAGATGAAAATAAAGCAAAAATTGTTGTTGCTCCCTATAGCATACGTTGTTTTTGGCCAATTGAACTGTGAACCAAAAATAACTTTTGGATCCTACGCAGAGACATATGTGTAGATATGAGATATGTATAAAAAGACGTCAAGAGGGACATGTGAAAATACAATAAAAACAAATAACACTGTATCGCACCATCGCGCAAATCAACAAAAACATCTGTGGGGTTTGATAATTTGCTGATATGAAGTATTATTTGTTGTTGGATTTTTTTTCTCACAGTGAATATAAAAAGCGTTGTCAGTAGAAACAACGTAATGCAAACACCCTTCATTCTTAAAATGCATTTCTACTGGAAATGCGTTTTCTAACTCTGCGCCCATAAATAGGTCACCTTCATCGATGATTAAAGGTCATGTACCTTGATCTATTGCATCTAATCCTAACATAATTCCAGATCGACGACACACTATACTATATGTAATAATTTTGAGATTGTTTATGATTTTCATTACAGTTTTTACTGCGAAGATGTTGAAACTACGAAACATCGTTAATGCTGGCAATGCAAATACGCTGCGGTAAGTCTGTAGTATATAAAAATATCCGGTACCTTAGACAAATGTGCTTACTCCGTAGGAAAATAATAGAATACGAGTTAAACTTAAAAAAAAAAAAAAACACAAAATAAACATGTTTGGTAAATATGTAGTTGGAATCCAAATTTCTACCAAGGTTATGGTCATTATACGTACGTCATTGGCTAGACTCCAGTTTTTAATGGATTCAGTCATTCCATTTTAATTAGGGTGCCTCCCAGTTTCATTGGATGTCAACTGGCCACATTCATAAGTTGATTTTTTATATATTGGGCCATGTTTAATTTTATAGAGTAAAGTGCAGCAAATGTGGTACAGACTGGTAATGTGGTATGACATCTTCCTTCTCTATCTAACAACATACGAATAACAGAATCAAGCAAAATAGATTGCGACTGTCAGAGAATGAAGCAATCAAAGATCAGTTTGCAACTCTTTCTTTGTGACAGTTGAAAAAATTCACATTTACCTGTGGTCGAAAATGTGCTCGTTTGTGTGAAGGTATATTTTAAATTATAATTTTCGGAATGTTAAATAACCTAAAAAGATGAGTAAATACGGCCATAACAATATTTTTAGCTAATGAAAAAATTTGCCGATAACACTTATTAGGGAGAAATTACTGTTTGCGCATTGTTATATATTTTACCTCGATAAAGGAAAAAATACAAATTCTAGCTAATTAATGGTAGTGATACCCTACTACATTTCATCCCGAGTTGCACATTTTTCTACCAGGAATCTACTTCAGTATGCTTAAATTTGAATACAATAAAAATGTAAACGATCAATAAAAATGTTAGCATAGTATAATGTTAGACGATATAATAATACTTGTGAATCTTATATGTCTTTCAGAGAAATTTAATATGTAATGAGATAAAACAGATCCAATTATAGGATGACTTGTGCCAGAACCATTCTTATTTAAGTTAGACATGAATAATTATCGAAATTCTGAGCTGTCCACTCTTATAACTAATACCTCATCTCTAAAAACAGTAAATAGATGCTGGTATATTCAGCTATAAACTAGAACATCCAGTATTCTCGCAAGAGACATATACGAGCACACAGACACATTTTAGAGTTATTACCCCATCATTATAACCCAGTCCCGATCCGATCTACAGATGTACTCTAAATTGGATAACGGTAATAGTTAAATATGTTATTAGGTCGCGCGGAAAATCAATATGAGGATTCATTAAAGTACAGAGCTTATGTGCCATACACAAATATCTACGAGATTTTCTTCTGCTCGCAATAAAGCAAAATAAAAAATTAAGAATCACCCAATTCCTTAAATCTTCATGTCTATTAAAATTGTAATAATATGTTAAGTAATTGATTTGGTCGAAAAACCAGCCTGCCTTGATATCAGGCTAACATAAAAAAAGACTCTACGACATCGCACTCAGCACACGTCAACCACAAACCCCTTTAAGCACAAGGATGCGTTTTTCATATGCAATATCATGCGTTTTTCATATGCAATATCATATCAATATGAAGGTGTGACCCATCCTCAACATATGCCACATATTCTGGTTTACAAATTCGCAAAACGCAAAATTGTTAATTGTCAATAACTTCTGAACCATTTCATATTTTGCAAAGAATTTTTCCATTTAATTTCCTTATCCATCAGAATAGTATATAGAAATTTCGTATTATATACGATTGTGCTTCGGAAACTAGCAATTGAGGAATATTTTTCAATTTTATTACAAGAAAGAATTTCGTAGATGGTAGCTAAAAACCCAAAAAATAAAGTTAGCAAATTGCCCCATAGAACAGTTTGCTTTTTTCCTGTGAATAAATTATCCTTTACACTTTAAGGTTCATATCGTGTAAAGAATTTTTAGGTATGCAAAAGAACCATTAGTATGTTAATTGCTAATTTTATTTATTTAGTTTTTTCTTCAATTTATGAATAAGTTTTTTTCTATTTTATTTAGTTCAGTTATATTAACAAAATCAATGAGATATAATTCTAGTGGTATTGACAAATGTTA